>WOGR01001831.1:0-18825 GCA_015342045.1 Leptinotarsa lineolata | reverse complement strand
CTATCGGCCTTCTCATTACCCTCGATTCCGATATGTGAGGGAACCCAAAGAAATTGGATTTGGATGTTGCTTTGATGAGTATGAAATAGTTCTGTTTCAATCTTCATCAGAACCGGGTGGGTGGGATAAAGATGATTCAATGAGGTTACTGCACTTAATTGGGTATAGTCAAATTAAGGCTGGAGGAGATTCGATTCAGACGTATTCAAATGAAATTCGAAAATAACAAAAGGCATATCAGAAAGATTACAGCGGAATGTGACAATACTAGTTGTTTGTATCCAAATTCATAGCCAAGAAATGTTAGTCTAACTATTGTTATATTGAGTCAATTTTCTTTTTCATTGAGATGTCCACTTCAGTGTTGGCATTAATAAAACAATAGAAAAGTAACAGTAAAAGAACGGAACCCTGTGGCACCCAAAACTCTATTTCTCCTAAACTAGACTCAGTGACTTGACGAACAATTTATTTTCGATGTTCTACATATGGTATCCTATCCCTGAAATCATGAAATCCAAACTATCTATGAATCTCTACAACTCGATGCTCTTCAAAAATGCACCAATCGAAGGTCGTCGAATGTTTTTAGAATTCTTCTCGTCCATCAAAGAAGCTTCACAGTTTGTCACAGTAACGATACGCAGATGCAGAGGTCGAACTGCTACGTTTGAAAGCAGTATGGAGACCCAGGAGATGACGAAAACTTCATTTCCTGAAGAGACCTAGTTGGTTGGTGAAACGCGCATCGAAAATAGTATTGCATTTCCGGTGACTTGGGAAAGGTGCATGTTTTGGATTTATTTTACGCCAGTGGTTCCAGTTTTACCTTCTATTACATGATTTCACATTTATGAATCCATACACTATCCCCTCCGACTCGTAATGTAGTGCAGGTCATTTTCGAAAAATCATCTTGATGAATTAACGAAATCGTCCTGGGGCGGTCATCCGAAACGGCCGCCGAATTGCGGGCATTTACACACCATAAAGAGCGATGATCTAGCGCTTAACGACACATAATCAGTACGACAAAGCACAGTGTTATTTACAGCAGTGATAAATGCTGCTAGGCACCGCCACCATTATTTTTGCGGGCAGAAGCTTTATCTGGGCCTCGCTTCGTGTCCATTAGACCGGCACAGAAGGTAACTTCATTACCGAGGCCCACTGTCGCCTTCGCTCAATTAGCCGTGGTCGCGGAAAGAATAGGAAGTGAGGGTGGACAGCAGGGGTGGTTGTTCTGTGTACGACGGCCGAGATCAATAATTATTTTAGATTTCATTGATTAGTGTGTTTCGAATTAACTGATCGGAAATATTTCATTTCAAATCTTGAGTGGAATCTATAACAGAAACATTTTAATGTATTCTTAGTATTTATTCGGGAACGAGTTATCCTGAAGAGTGAAAATAATATCAATCTAGAATACTAAAAAGTTAATCTCTTGTTTCGAATAAAATTCTATCCTGAATGTATTCAATTGCTTCATCAATGGATAAATTAAAATTGGTTCGTGGGTCACACTGCACTGATATCTCTGTCATTAATCAACCAATCTTCCTCTCAGACGGAAAATCATTCGAAAATCCGCCACAATGCTCTTTGGGTTGAATCTTTAATGCAACCATGAGAGGTAAAACCTCGATACCAGTCTGTAGATGATCTACTAGATTTCTTTTCTTAATATGTCTGTCTTCCCTCGACACGATGACCCGAATGTGATTTCTTTTGGAGTATTGGAACATGGGGAGCCTTTTTTCGCCTGGGAGTTTTTCCACTGTTACTATTAATCAAATCTTTCTCTCAGACGAAGGTATCGTATATGTTGTAGAACTACGATGAAATCATTCGAGTCCCAGGCACAATCCTGTTTGAGTTTGATCTTTTCTGTACAAATGAGGGGTATAATACTTCGAAACCGGTCAGTGGGTGATCTACTCGAATAATTTCAGAGAGGACCTGATGCTATATGAACGAAAAGCATCTCCAAGACTAACTTCTCTGGGGTATTTTGCATAAATGTCTGTTCGATATAATTCAATGTCCATCGTGGTATTAGTCGGAAAAGTAGTTGTTTTCCGGTAGGTATTCACAAGATCCGACTGTCTAGAAACGTCCTCGACACAGTTATCAGACTGATTTTGATTTTAGTTAGGTGTAAGGTGCTTTTTTCGGTTTGGGCTTTGTTCTGGAGGTAGATCTGTTTTGTCTGTATGAGCAATTTAAGATATCTACCTGTCAAACGAAGGTATCGTATGTGTAGTGGATCCATGATGAAATCATCAGATACTAAGGCAAACTGCTGTTTCGATTGTGTCTTTTCTGCACTGATTAGAGGTAATACCTAGAAACCGGTAAGTGATCTACTCAATAGGTTTGAAGAGAACTCAATAATAAGATGATGGAAATCGGAAAGCCTGAAATTTGTGAAATGAGTGCATACGCGATTTGGTAGACCAGAAAAGTCTCTTATCGCTGAATATGATTGGGAGAACAGTCAGAAAATAAATGTACACTTGAAATAATTAGTATGACTGAAAAAAGTCAAAGGTCTCATTCCAAATAGCCCAGTGTTCACTTTCAAGTCTCTCAAAATTACCGAAAACTCTCCTGGGAAATATTCTATTAATTTGTTATCAGAAAATCACTATTTTGTAAGATATATATATATATAGACGAAGTTGGGTTTAATGATGAATTAATGACGCTAACTTGGTTAATGAAATGTACATCGAGAAAAGTATTGCATTTTTGGTATGTGGAAGCTGTGTTTGTGTGCCAGTCACATCTTTCACTGTCACGGTTACTGGCCATTGATGCAGAAGATAATGAAGAGATGAAGCAGTTCTTAGAGAATAAATGTTCTCTCATTCTAATTATTGAAGTGATGACTGCTGTCTTTCTCATAGATCTACCAAATCATACTCGAACGAATGAATGGAAAATAAAAGCGTGCCCCCATCTCATTGGAAAATGTTCAGTTGTATCCATTACATTTTATGGGAGACCTCGTACGTCACTGCACCAGTTCGTCTTTCAATTTATATGGGCAATTCTTTTTTCCCAATTTTCGTTGATGCATGTACCTCCGTCTTTGTAGAAGGTCGTGGATCGTGGCTGAAAGATATTTGCGGCGGACCCGACCTGCATTCGGTATTATTTCTCGAAAATCGCGGTCTCTGCCCCACACCAATCGTGTTCACACTGATGCTTATTTGCTATGCGGGTGCCTAACGACATTGTTATAGTGGAGAAACTGGAAATCGTTACTTTAATGTCACCCTCCTTCTGTCGTAAGTTTGGTCTAAATAGAGCCTTTTAGAAATCGGTGGAAACTGAATGGGCGACAGGAGAAAGAATTGGAAAAAATCAATAACCAGATTGAAAAACTGAGGAAAATAATGAGTATATTATTTTACTCAAAGACAAAATTATGACAATTTCATCAAAACTTTAATAATTTTTTAGAAAATTCTGATTTACTCCCGTATGCTATGTTTCATCAGTATTCTGATTAATTTATATTCAAAGAGGGCCGGTAGGCATTTACCACAACATACTGTAGGTTCAGGCCAATACCCCAGTATTGTGAATCATTTGATTTTTCAAGTTTTAAACACCATGTAGAGAACTTGTTTTTTTTGTATCAACTATCGTACTCTTTTAACAAAAACAATTTTACTGAAATTACTTTTCAACTTTTTTGATCCGTTTTCAATCTCGTGCCCAATTTCGAATTTCAACAACTGAAAAACATTGTTGTTGAAAAATTGACGTTTCTGATTCCAGTACATGGTCATTATTGGAAATGTTGAATGATTTTCAGATAAAGCTTCTTGTGAGAAGAGCAGGAGAGAGTGTGAAATGCTGACTCCCACGGGAGAAGTCGACAATACTGTCATTAGTAACCGCAGGCCGCGGTAATTAAAGCGCAGATAATTGTTCATTCAGTTTCCCTCTCTGCTTTCTTCCATGTGAATTGAGGGTTTCCGTCGTTTCGCTGGCGGTTACGGGTTACGACTGGGATTTTGAGGTGAAAAAGTAACTTTTTTTCCTAATCTGTTTCAATTCGACGAAACTATTTGGTATTTCCTGTAATTTATTTTACAATTCCAAAAATATCGAGATGGTAATTTATAAATATGTAGAATTGGAACTAGATTGAAAAATCTTGATCTATAGGTTCAATATTTGTCACTCTCATAGCTCACCTAGATGAGTTCTTTATCAACGACCTATGTGTGGCAATATCACAAATATAGTAGTAATTTTGTCATACTCTGGTATATCGTGAAATAGCAAGTATGTGAGTTTACTGTGAGGAGAAAAGTCAATTGATAACGTCTGCCGCATTAGCAAAGGAAACGTTTGGTTTCTCAGGTTCCATTCGACTACGACCTACTAGCACGGATTTTGTATTATTTAATTGTAACTTTGGTTGTGAAAGCCCATGTTTTCAAACTTGATGACTTCATTCTAACAAACAATTTGAGAAGACAATTACCGCAAGATGGCGGTAAAGAACTGAAGGAAAACAAAGAGAAGGCAAATGGATCTTTGCAAGAGTAGTGTTGAGAGGTTAAATGATTGCTAGTACTTACACATTATATTAATTACTTCACTGAGATTTTCTTTATAAAAATATGCCTTTACTGTACCAACACAGATCCGACACTTTACTCGATACCTGGACTGTGAATTGACGGATTTTCATTAATTTTAACCTCCGTATTCATAGCACTCTTGTATCAATCGGAGAAAAACAATTTTTTAAAATGCGCTCTTCATTAACTTTTCTTTCCAAAGCTATAAAAAATGTTTAATTTAAAACTGTATCACCAAGTATAAATGACCGATCTCGACTCTGCCATAAATCCGAACTCAACATACCAGAACAAGCGCAATTACACTAGCATGATTTATTGGTAATAACTTATAAAGGCAGTGCTTGGTGGTGTTAGGTATAAGCGCTTGGTTGGTTCATAATTAAAATTGCGGCCTCGTGTGTACGATTCTCTACATTCTCTACCCTTTCACCGGATTGAATATTATTCGGCCAAGGGGTAGCGCCTGTCTTTTCACTAGTACATGAAGATTCATTATTTGAAGATTGGTTACCTAACATTTTTCAATCAGTATTTTGTGAAGAAGCATATTATTTTATTTGAAAAATTCTCTATACCTTTTTGAAAACGAAGGTTTTCAAAATGATATTCATGATATATTGAATATGTATGTCCAAGTCAGTTCAACTTTGTTTCAGAAAATTACAAAAGATTTGTTGTTTCTTTTTTGAGGACATTTGTTTTGTATTAATACAACACAATCTTTGTAATTTCAAGATACTGCATTGTAAATTTACTTTCAGTTCAAAACAGTTTTGGAAAATTACGCAAAATTTGTTTTCTTTGTGAACATTTGATGGTCGTTTGTTTTCTGTTATACAACACAATATTTGTGGACTTGTAAATTTAATTTGGTGAAAATTGATTTGTAATGTTGAAATACTGCATCCCAATTTTACTGCGCATTCAATTTAACATATTTTTGAAAAATTACAAAACATTAGTTGCATTTTTAGTTAACACCTATTGAACGTTTGTTCTGTAATATAACAATACAAACTTTGTAATATTGTTGAGCAAATTCAGTAGAAAAATTTGTAATTTTGTCAACGAAGGTTATCAAAATGATATTCATGATTAAATTGAAGGGGTTGAATTTTATTAGGAGTGTTTAATTTTTTGGGAAAGAAAGTTTTTGGCTTTCTACTACTCCATCTTGATTCAAAAAACGTGGGAATCTTCCAAAGAAAGGAAGGAAGCAATCATTTAAAAAAAAATGAAATAACACTAAACATAAATGTGTAGATCATTCAGAGAAGTAACTTTCAGACACAAAATGGAGGAAAAAGGTCTTCTGAAACAGCTACTTCCATATAAACATTGAATTACACGAAAGAAAAATTCTTTCGAAACAAATACTTTTATATGAACACTGAATTATACAAAAAACACTTTTTTCTACTCAATTTGTATTCCAAACGTTCGTTTTAGATTTGAGTCAGATATCATTCACAAGATTTCTACACGATATACTAAATGAAAGATGAAAAAAATTCACTTACATGGAACTCAGCCATCCTCACTGGTAGACACGTGTTTCGCCATAAGACACTTGCCTCAGGGCTCTTCAGTACCAATATGGAAATAATTATGAGGAAATCACACGTTTTTTGTATCAAGATTGAGTAGTAGAAAGCCAAAAACTTTGTTTCCCAAAAAGATATTCATGATATATTGAATATATATTGAAACATCAAAAAACAGTCAAATCTCTGATGTGTGGTTACAAAAATTTTATCAAGTATTATTCGTCATTGATGATATTCCAAAATTTGACAGATCAAAGTGTGCAGTTGGATGTTGAATGACAAAAATTCAACTATCAACCCTCACACCCTCATATGAAACAACTATTGCCTAATAATTTTTTACGGTGCTCAAATTCGACAATCTCTGCATTAAAAACTCCATCTGCGAGTTCAAAATAACTTTTTAATTTCATTTATCGTTTCGGTGGGAATCTTCTGAATTATGATATAATGAACGTCATCTTAGAGAAGGTATTTAAGAAACTGGGGGCTTAGTCGAACGAAAGCGAGCAATAGAATAGTAATAGCTTTGTATCAACGTCTGCATGGCAATGATTACAAACACTGGCGGAGACAGAAGCTCAGTTTATCTATCATTCGCAGTAATTTTTCTGAAAATTTTCATGCACTGGTGGACATCAAATCTGTTCAGATTATCCGTTGATATGTTAGTATTTTGATAGATTTAAAAATTGTGTCACATATGCGTGTGAAGTATATCAAAATGATCAGGATGCTGAAAGGAATAAATTTTTAGGTACATATAAGAGCATATTGGTTCAGAATTAGAAAGTAACATAATTTATATGGGATGGAATTGGCCGATCTTGATGAAAATCTATAACGTATCCAAGTAACAATTTGTTGTGAGATTTTCACTGACAGTTTACAACACCTTCGCATACTTTGAGCATAAACACGCCTGAGGAATCTTTTGTATAGTAAAACACGTATTGCGGTTTCGTAAACTGACAGTAAAGTGTTACTTGAATAACATAATTTATATTTCAACAAATCACAATCAATATACAGAAGAATTGCTGATGAACTGACAGACGATCGGATTTCCTGGGAGAATTTTGAGCTTGAACAGAAGGCTTTGAGAGTTTTTCGAAATATCTTTTTCTTCCAGTTTGTATCAGAAAAAAAGCCCGGACATGATCAAATATTTTTGTACAAAGTTTATTTTGAACTAGTTGTTTACCTCCTTATTCCGGAAGTTTCACAAATTTTTTGTATAGGGAGGGGGCAAAAAAGCCGGAAAGCTTTTTCTCAAATAACGATTGAAACTGGGTTTAAAAATCGAAAAATATTCTACGTGAATTACATTACCCCAAACTTTTAATCTGATGTTAATTTTCAGTATACCTGGTTGAGAGAAGAGTCAAAAACCCTCCTTGAAACGTATAAGTAACGGATACGATCGATTCTTTTATGTTTGGAGATAGCTCGTAAACTGACAGCAATCGGGGTTCCAGAACTGAGGGTATTTCAGACAATGTTGTCCGGCAATTTGTCTCAGCTTCGAAATACACTTCCCATAATAGACCAGATCATCTGGTCCTGCATATCCACAGCTAGTCTCTCACGATGTTCATTCGGAGTCCCTGTCCAGTTATTTGCGACTAGAATCATATCGGTTGGGGTTCAATAGAGAAACGATATCGATTTTGCGTTTATCGTATGAATCTGGACCGTTGATTCTGCATAACGGGCCACATCGATTACATTATGAGAAGGATGTAACTTTGAGTTGAGGTCAACTTGCCTTATGATTTTTTTTTGCTGTGAATTATAACTTAGAAAATATCGATTATGGAGAATAATAAGGTTTTAAATTTTGAATATGAGTAATGTATACTTAATTATATAGTTATTCATTTTGTATTATATGTGTATCAACCCCTATAGTGAATGACTTACTTTTACAATATTCATTCACAATGGAATATTGAATATCAAGAAAACAAGCACTATGGAAATTGCAAAAAAGTTACCTAAATTATAAAAAGTTGCTTGCGATAATTTGGTGAATGCGGCGGGAAGAGTGACTAGTGTAGTATTATAAATTATTCAATGGCAATAATAATAATCGTAAAGATAGTGTAGTGTTTGTATTATTTGAATCAATGGGTTGAATCTATTTTCTGATAATACTATAAATGAAAAAAAAATAAGGAAAGATGAATTGTACGATATAATACGGGACTGCCCACTGGTGGATACATGAGATTCCTTAACAAATATTTCCCTGTCAACTGACAACTTTATTTCACGTCCAAGTTCACCATCCTAAACTGTTGCCAACCCATTCTGATCAATTGTTGCGATCGTACCGACATATTATGAATTGTAGCCGTTATCACGAACCAAATGAGAAAAACTTCTGGTTGGTTTGATAACAAATAAACCGTACCGAGTAACTGTCTCCGCAGAAAAGAGTCAATTTCCCAAATCGTAACTTCTTCTTCCAACTAACTACAAACTTTTCTATTTTATGTTGATACCACAACTTTAGTTGTGAGTACAAAAATAGTTCAGGACTGTGAATTTTATTTGATATTACAAATATTAGTCCCGTTAATGATGAAAATTAATTATAGAGTACGATAAAAATTCAGAGATAGCAACTGGACATGAAAAACATAGTCCTGCAGGTAATTCGACAAGAAACGTGTGCAAGAGTATCATCTGCGAGGTACTTCTTTTTCTTCAGGCTTTCACCACATCTCATTCTGAAAGAACGTTGAAGGAGGTGAATGTTTCTGAATTTCATTTCGAAATATTTATTTTTTCAATACGTATGTTTTTCTTCACGATTGTTATCAAACTTATTTTGATACTGATTTACATGCGGTCACGCCACTTGTGAAAAACACCTCAGACGTAAACAGGTATATATCCTTCGACAAACGTCAAATGAATAAAATGTTCAGTAAATAGTTTATAGCATGGAAAGGCGATGACATAATCCCATATTAATATGCAATTTATGGGATCGACGTAACCACCAAACGAGATTCGTCCTCAGCCTTTCACTGCAGTGAAAATCGATGTTTCAGTGATTCAATACCAGACAGGGCTGTTTCGACACTCCATAGGTATCATCAGTGATTCTAGCCTGAACCACTGAACTGGGGAATCTCGTTTATCTTTGATGTATGGAGATTCAGTCTTCTATCGATCTCACAGATGGCGTCTTCGTAGGGGGAGATGTCATCGCCTTTACTCTGAAGCTTGTTCTTTTTAGGATAGTTGAGTGGGCTATCATAGCACCACTAATGAGACCTAGTCAGGTCGAAACATCGCTATCTGGTGTTTGATCACAAAATCACTATTCTGTAAGATGTTCCAAGGAAGTTCAACTTAGGTTCATATTTCTTTTTTAAATCCCTCGCTTTAGCAATGGTAGCCAGTTACAATCTATTTATGTATCTATCCATCCATCACTGGACGATAAAAGATCCCACAACCTTCGCATTTATTATGATATACCAGACAGCGCTGTTTCAATCTGCCATAGTGGTAGTGGCCTGATCTTCTGACATCTTCCATCGTCAACAACGGACCACGGCCAACAAAAATGCCACATTCCACCTTTATTACTTATGTTCTCGTACGTCGATCCTTTACAGGGCCCCTTCCTCAGGGAAGAGATTCTCGCATTGTTCTCCATGGAATTATTCCTGTTGAAGACATATGAGTTCATATATTGCATTTATGAACCAGTCGAAACAGCGCTCTATTTGCCTTTTTTGCAATGAAAGTTGTAGAAGAAGAGTTCGAATCTCATTTGGTGATTATTGTCAAAGCTTGGCTTCCAATGGACTGTCTTGGTGAGCATACTTTAACCTGGTAGTTTTTATATTCTTTTCGTAAACTTTCAAATAAACGATATTTGTCATAATTTCGATTTAAAAAATATTCAAAACTCATTCTAGTTCATCTCAATAAATGTTCTCAATTTTCACCATTCACTTGCAAGCACCTTTCATTATATTCATGAGCTCTTGAATGACTAAAAGAAAACCAGTCTGGGACCCCAGAAATAGATAACTGAGTTCAAAGTCTTTTCGATTCATACGATTTTCCTGCCCCATTGTTTTCAATAAGTAAAAAAGTGACATTCAAAACCAATATTTTTCCTAAGCCCCTAAATCCCCGAATCGGACCACGTTACTTTTAATTTGTTCTGGAGTTTTGGTTCGACCACGCCACGAGGATTATAAATATTCCATTCATATAAATCTTGGAAGGCATGGCGCGGCAAAAGGGCCGTTCGCCCCGGTCGTAAATCTTCCTTGATTCTGTACAGATTCTTAATAGAATATTTCGGTCCGAGATTATGTCTCAACCGATACTTTGTTTAGTGTAATCCGGTTTTCGGAACTGATCCACTTCAAAGCTTTGGAATACGAGCTCAATCAAAATCAAATGTGCGGCTTCGTTTCGGTAAATAGTCCATAACGGAAATGATAATTTTCGTCTTGTATCTGCAATTGAAACTTTTCCGGAATGCTTTACGGGCCAGAATCATTTTTCTGTGAAAAATACTCTGTAAAAGACTTTTGTCTTTATGGCATTTTGGAGTTCAATGTAACACGTTGAAATTTTAAACTATGTTGTTTAAAAAATCCATGTTTCCATAACTATTTTTCCTTTAATTGCCTGTTACAACATATTTTTGGAGAATTTTGTCTATTGAACTATAATATGTGTCCGTATTCAATGTCGAATTGAATAGTTGAGTCATAATTATTTCGTTTTCATGAAGGAGGATTTATTTTAGACAATTTTGTTCATACCACCCATTTTCTCTTGAGATATTGCCTGCTTCTATATAATGATCTACACATCTATGTTTAGAGTTACTTCTTTTAAAAATGATTGCTTTCTTCCTTTCTTTGGAAGATTCCCACATTTTTTTGTATCAAGGTAGAGTGGTAGAAAGCCAAAAACTTTCTCTAAAATTAATCACTCCTGAAGAATATAACACCTTCAATTTGAACAATATACCATTGTCTGGGATTCAAAATAAGTGAATAAATGTCATTACGATGTCATCGATGACATAAGTAGATCAAACTCATTCCATGACATGGAAATCGTAATTTATGAATGGATTGTGTATTTTTTCTTATGAAATTTTCCATATTGTTACTGAAGAGCCCTGAGGCAAGTGTCTTATGGCGAAACACGTGTCTACTAGTGAGGATGTCTGAGTTCCATGTAAGTGAAATTTTTTCATCTCTCATTTAGTATATTGTGTAGATATCCTGTGGATGATATCTGATTTGAATTTATAACGAATGTTTGGAATACAAACTGAGTAGAAAACAGTGTTTTTGTATAATTTAGTGTTCATATAAAAGTATTTGTTTCGAAAGAATTTTTTCTTTCATGTATTTCAATTCTTATATGAAAGTAGCTCTTTCAGAAGGGCTTTTTCTTTCAATTTGTAACTGAAAGTTACTTCTTCGACTGGAAAAAACATCGACTATTTCTATAAATACGTTGCATTACAACCTTCTGTTATCAATCATCAATGTTTTTTCTGAAATACTCAAATTATGAATGGAGTGTCAACCCAGTTAGTATAAACACGTTAAGGAAAATGCCCTTTATCATTGCTGAGTTTTTGAACCTCCCGGAACCAAAGGGATTTACTGGTCACTGTTTCAGAAGGTCTTCTGTCTCCTTTGCTGGCAGAATCAGGAGCAAATATAACGGATATCAAAAAGTGGGAAGCATGAAAGTCTACAACAGTAGTTGTAGACTTTCATGCTTCAACTACTGTTGTAGACATGAAAGTCTACAACAGTAGTTGTAGACTTTCATGCTGGACTGGATATTCAATTTATGTCCAAAATATATCTCATCAAAGTTTGGAGACTACCAACCTGATCATCTACAGGATTTTCACGGAAGAATATCCATTTTGAGTCCACTGTAGATAATCTTATGGACATTATTTTCATGTCCAAGGATATTTCTACCTGAATTGGAAATGAGTTGGATATTCTCAGGATATCTGGTGTTATCTAGTGATTAAGAAGGAGACAAACTCAAAACTGTTTCAAAACTATATTCAAAGGACGAGTCACCTCATTTTTGGGAATTCTACGATTTCAATTTATGTCTATAGAATAAAACTCGACTGATAACCAAGGCAGCCTAGGTCCAACGATGATCACTGTGTTCGAAATATACCATTTCTTCAGAAAATGTCACTATATGGTAGAGAGCAGGGGTCTCCAACCTACGGCCCGCGGGCCACATTCGGCCCGCGAACAGATTTTTTTCGGCCCGCGGAAAATTAGCATGCCGGAAAACAAAAGTTATTTTTATCTGATAATATATTTCCTTTCGAGCATTTTTACCTTCGAATGAAAACAGCACTCGTCTCCGACTCACCACTTTTGTTTTAAATAGTGTAAAATGAACTATGAATAAGTAGCAATCAACACTTGAGCGATAGTAAGTGGTCACGGACTGTACGAGTAAGGGTAGAAAGCTTGGCGCTGTTGTACTCCACCCTGACTGTACCTGAGGCAGGACCAAAATAACCTCGTCGTGCCAACCTGCCGCATGACTCATATTGCTTTGTTTGCTTATAAAAAGGCTATTGCTGAAAAAATACTTCCAACAGCTAGCTTGAGCGTTACAGCATCGTCCTCTTCAATTCCAGATCAAAATGTTAATGCCCATGGAATATTATAAGGCTCTTCAATATCGCAAAGTATTGATATCAGCAGTTTCTCTAATTGTATTTTCCATATTAATGTTTATGAATGATAATAATAATGTAATCAACGTATATAATAAATTTGTAACAGAATTCAATTGTATCTATATCTATTGTTCATGATAAAACTTCCTTCAAAATTAAATAATTATGTTTTGTTTACTGCTATTTGGTGTTAAAAATACACACTACTTTGTAGATCTCATCTTTTAATACTCAGGACAACCATTAAAACTGTCACTCCAAATGACAGTTGTACAAAAACAGTTTTTTTGTACTCGCAGACTTCCAGGATTGGCCTACTCCTCACAGGCATAATTTTATCCACTAGTAAAAAAACGAAAAATTCCGGGCTCAGTACGTAATTCACTTTCTCAAGCACTCAAACGCAATCACTGCAAATCAACGTTCTTCACCTTCCAACTACCCACATCATTTCGATTGTAACATTGCTGTTCTCTAATACGATGTATTAATCGTTCTTAATCACAAGTCCGAAGAGATTTCTATCGTGAACCCTAGGATCAAATTTATATCGAGATCAAATTATTATCCAAGCTGGAAACTCGAGGGTTGCAACGAGAACTTGCTAGGTTCGCGGTAATGAGATTAAATGCTAGGGATTCTCTAGCTCACGGATCAAATTGCCAAAATTTCGGACGTTATCATAGAATTAGATTTCATTCTCCATTTCGCGAATTGAAGGTCCATAATTTTAATTAAAATATGATTGGACGTTCGAAACGAAGGGGTTACTTTATCCATCTCTAGTTGTCAGATATGTTTTGGAATAGGGGTTTGGGAAGTTTCAGAATCAGTATCTGGTTACGGTTAGATTATTCGAACAGAAAATGATATTCAGACGGATTTGAGACGTTTGGAGAAGAAATTGAGAAGGACTTCATTGAAAAGTCTAGGTTAATGAAGAATTTCTTTATTTTTCAGCTATAATGAGCCATCTTTATATCAGAATGTTTTCATTTGCTGTGAAAAGTTTAATGTGTAAAAAACATTCGACGATAAAAAGTCAAATTCCACATGGACTGTCTCTCGACAAAAATAATCACGGCCATTTCTGAGTATAAGTATATGTGATCCACTTGCATATATCATCAATAAATCTGTAGAAGACGAAATTTTCCCCGATATTTTCAAAATAGAAAAAAGTGTTCCTCTCTTGAAACAAAAATGATCCATTGTTGATTGACACCTATCGGCCAATTACCAATGACTAAGATCACGTCAAGTGAACTCCCTCTTTTCCACTTTGAATTTGGGTTCATGTACTTCTTCATAGAGTTGTTACTATGAACGGATAATCCCCAAAACAGTTTTTGATAATTATCATTTTGGCAAAAATGTTATTTATTGTGAGAATTTTGACACCTTCAAATTCAAAATTTGACAGTAAAGAAACTATCATAGATACAGTGATGAAAATTTTAGGATTTGAAGGTCAATATTCATAATATGATATAATATTTAAAACTTTCGATTATTTGTTTATTATCGCATTCTCAACTAACTTTGAAGCTAATAAGTGAAAATTTCGATGACTTCTTCCTCATTTTTTTTTCTGTTACATGCCATAAATATTCAGTGTTATTGATGACTTGTTTATTTAATGGAAATGGAAATTCCTGATCACTTTAATAAGATGAATGAAAACAATTTTTTGTATAATTTCAACTGCGTTTATTAATTCTTACGACCTGTTTCGGGGAGTGTGTACACGAATTATTTAGGGTTACAGGTAGTCTGGGAGGCTAGGTACTGATTAGATAGGGGTACCAACTATGAACTTATAGAGATTATCAGGTTTGCCAAATTCATAAATTCAAAAGTGAAAACCTACATAGATCGAGTTGCTCGTTTAGGGGTATATATTTCTGGTTTTTTATTGATTTATTAACTTCCATGGCTTTCAACAATTTTGTTTTCTTCCCTTTATTACATGTTTATAGAATTTTGAGATTATTTTTACTTATCTTGTGTTTTGTTACTTGAATATGTTCATAATTGGTAGATTTTTTGTCCAAACAGACGTGTTCACAAAGCCTTACATCAAACTTTCTACCAGTTTGGCCTATCTAAACTTCAGGGTATTCACCACTGAGTTTTTCATTCTGAGTTTTGCATTGAACAGAATCTTTCCTAAATTATTATTACTTATGAAAGCTGTATTTGGAGAAGTAGCTTTGGATGTTTTATGAAAGTTTACCTGAGTAATTAATGCTACTATTTTTACATATATTGTGTTCTCTGATATTCGCCAATATTTTACTCATAAGTGTTCTGTGAGTTTTATCTGATATTATCTTTTCTATTAGATAAACTGGTATCTGATTGTTCAACGCAATTTGTTTGATAATTGATAGTTTATCTCGGAAATTCTTCTCAGATAGAGATATTGTGAAAGCTCTGTGTATCATTGACCTAAAGGCGGCTAATTTATGTGAGAGTGCATGTAACTGAAGAAATTTTTTTAATTTTTTGTCGGAGAAGTCATCAAAATTCACATTTGTCCACTTTAAAGTTAGTTAACATGCTAAACACATGATTCAAAGGTCAGAATATCATATCAAACTATGAGTATCTACCCTTGAATCTTGAAATTTTCATCAGGATATCTGTGATAGTTTTTTTATTGCCATTTTCAAATTGAAATTCGTCAAAATTTTCATAGTAATAAAGTTAATGGTAAAAATAAAATTTTGAAAAGCTGTTTTGAGCATTGATCGTTCATAGTAACTTTATTATGACAAACTTTCATGACAAATCCATTACCAAGTGCAGACTGGGGGTCCGCATGGCGTGATCTTACCCCAATTTCTTCCTTTCTTCACAACACATAATGTAATCAACATAATATGTCAGAATTGATTTTGCTCCGGTAGATCGACGGAAAGTACGACTTGATAAGGGAAAGTTTGTGGCTGCACTCTGTTTTGATCTATCAAAGGCTTTTGATTCTGAAAATTTCTTGAATTATGTCTTACATGAAAAGACGTATGAAGAATAAGATGATGTGAACTCGAATACTAATGACTTGGAAGTTGAAGTTCGACAAATCTCAGTCCTGGGATCATTACTGATTTTGCTATACATAAATGATCTGCTACAATATATCGACACTAGATCGATAGCTCTTTTTGCCGATGATTCTTTCATTTCTCAAGAAGCCAAGGAAAAGGTAACAAGCTTATGAGGTTTCATTATTTTTCGAACTTCCAAACATAGCCATTATGCCATCTACGTTTATGAATATATCTCTATTGATGCCGTTAGGAAGACGATAACGGCTCAGGCTGTTGAAAGATAAGCATTTGAATGGCTGTTTATGGGCTAGTTACTCCTTTTTAAATTTGACTAGTTTGTACTTCCATTGTCTAATAGGAAATAATATAATTTGTAATCTCTGAAAAAACAAATTGAATTCAAAATTGAAATGAATAGCTGAAAATAACAGTTACATAAATTATACAGTGATACATATAAATACAATAAAATGGAAATGAACACAAAATTGAAAATTGAACAATTGAAAATGAAATAGAAATCAAAAATATTCCAAACTGAGTTACCCCACAACGTTTCGATTGTAAGTATTCACAGTCGTCTTTGGATGATGACTTGAGATGACCGAGAGATGACTATTAATGAGTAATTCAAACGTTTTAACCTATTCCCTTTTTCCCCTCTCCGCTTCAACGGTTTAGTGGGAGTTAACCGTTTTTCTGCTCGATAAAGGGTATCCATTGTTGCGTATCCCTACGCTAGCTTAGCCAAATGCGTCGTTGGACAACGTATATGCAGCCTCTTTGAACTTCTTTTCGAACCAGTGTTCCTCCTGGTGGAAGATCTCAGCATGGGACCACATGATGTTATGTTGATGAGTTCTAACATGCTCTGCTATTTCCGATTTGTTGGTTTCTCCTTGCTGCTTTTGTGCCCAGCAATGCGCACTTTTGATGACCTCTTAGTTTTACCGATATAGGATTTGCCGAACTCACATGGTGTCCGGTTTTCATGAGGCCACTATGGATGGTGTTTCTGGTTCTGAAGCAGGCTCTGATGTTGTACTTGAACCCAATTCCCTTTTCGACAATCCCCTAATATGGAAAAGGCAAACAATGGTTTTGATGGCTTCTCTTCCTTTAAGACTCTTGATGTATTCTAGCCGAAATCACTTTGGAATTACCATTCAGTTGAATATCTTTTTTAATGATGCCTAGTTCTTTCTCAAGACCTTTCTCCGTATAACAGAGCCCGAAAGCACTATCCACTAGAGTTTTGATGATTTCTCTTTTGGTAGATTGATGGTGGTTGTATTCGTCATTCAGATACTGTCCCATGTGAGTGGGTTTTGGTATACAGATATTCCGCACCTAGTGTTGATCCTCTTCACCGACACTAGGTGTGAAATATTTTACCCTGTCACAAGTTTCCACTTTTGAGACTTGCCGCATCGTTAACTGAGAAATACATTATTGAATCTATTCGACAGAAGTAAACAATCATAGAGATCCTCGAAATGAAAATCGCACCCCGTTAAACCGACAGCCAAATTCCAACGACCTCTTGAAAACCATCACGAGAAACGTCAATCATCATTCAGCGCCCGGAGTTTATGTAAAGAGAATAATAAATGGTCGCTGACAGCTCCCAGAGTGTCATCTCCACAGTCGAGTTCCGATTCTGTAGAGTCAAATCGTCAACAGAGCAATAAAATATGAATGCCTACTCACCGTCCTGTCGCCGGGATGCTTCACCCGGCAGCTAAGCAGGGCTGACTGGCCCACGACCGCAGTGACGTTTCTGGGGCCGATGTCGTCGAAGTACGGCCGCTGTGAAGTCGGCTTCATCGTATCCGCGAAGCGCGATTTTGGTCCGGTCTCGGTGTCCGGCGAAATTCCCAGGAGATGTCGGGAAGCTGAAACATAAAATTACAATTTCAGATTTACACATTTATAGTGGCTTCGTTTGGAGGACTATAGATTGGTTGTGAAACGCACATACAGGGTGACAATTTGAAAATTACAATGGCTATATTTGAGCAACCAAATGAAATATAAGAAATCGCATATAATAACTTCCATAATAGGGAAGGGGGGGAACAAAATGTTGTAATAGCTAACTTATTTTCACTAACCCCCTCGCGCCAGCCAACCCCAACTTTAAATTATTGATTGGCAACACTCTACTTCTAATACCTTATCTAAAAGCTCTGAGAAATGTTCTTCAAGTATCCCGGTTTCGAGGTACTTGCCGCATCATCAATACCAGGCATGGTCTCTTCAGAACGAAGTGAATTGTCTGAGGATTCCGACCGAACAAGTATAATTACAGCTAGTCATGAACTTTTCCTGCCGTCGATTCAGTGGGATGTCCAATGCGTTTTTTTAGGAAAAAACACAAACACTACAGGATGAACCTTGAGGCGCTCTAAGAGAGGTGCTTGTGCGAAAGTAGTGATTTACATTGGATTTGAATCGCTGAAAATAGAATCCACTGGGAAAAATGTTCTCAGTAAGTATATTCCACATGAAGACAGTTCTCCAAATGGAAGAGTTTTTAAACAGCGAAGTTCGAGGTGTACTGAGTTGAACTTCAAAACAATGAGCAGCTACAGTACGTCGCGTATTTTTGATATGCACCGCTCTTGGTGGGATCAAATGTGCCAAGTCCCTTGAACAATTCCCGTGAAAGCATCTTTAGAAGAGAGACAAATCTTCAACCTTTCTTCGATGTTTCAGACTATCAAGGTTGCAAGTTATGTTTGCGTCTCCAATCAGGCGGATTGCTTTTTTCTGGATGGAATCCAACAGTTTTAGGGTATGTTTAGAAGCAGAGCTCAATAAATGAGAACAATACTTCAAAGAAGGTCTTTCAGGAAACTTGAGAGCCATATACAAAAATGATC
>WOGR01001830.1:0-18826 GCA_015342045.1 Leptinotarsa lineolata | reverse complement strand
ATTGGAAGGAGGGGCCAATCGAATGGCCTGCCAGGTCACCTGATTTATCGCCTTTAGACTTTTTCGTTTGGGGACACTTGAAAAATAAATGTTTTGCTACGCAGCCCGGGTCCATAGAAGATCTTCGCCAACGAATTACAGCAGAGTGCAGAAGTATAACAACTGGTATGCTACAGAATGTCAGGAATCGATCTGAACAAAATCTGTATTATTGTATGGAAGAAAATGAATCACATTTTCAGCACTTGCTGAGGTAGGATTCTAATAAGTCAATTACACATTTCAAAGTACTGATGGTTGTAGTTGTTTTTCTTCATAATAACTGAATGTTCGAGTGAAATATAACAAATTAGGTATCATTGGAAAGATAATTTTGTGCCCTTTCAAATGATATATCACTGTATATGTTGTAATACTGTGTATTTGTGGAAATTATTGGTAAACATTCGTGAATTAACGTTTTTATCATTCAAGAGCTAAGTTCGAATTACTCGTTTCGCAATAGCAGCCTTTTTCACCGATGATTTCATGATTGATGTTGTATTCCCCCATTAGATTTCAAAAGTGAATAATTGTAAAGTTCTTTTTCCAAATCCGACTGAAATTTTTTGAGGCATCGTTCATAATTTTTGCAAAAGGTGACTTTTTGCATTCGTGACGTCAGCAGCATTTTTACTTATGAGTCGTTGAAATTTTTGAAGTTGCTGATTAACCTAACCTGCTGAATTGATTTCAATTAATTGACTATTTCATTTTCAAAAACAGAAATGTTTTTTTTGTGACTTTATTAGATCAAACTGAGAGAATTGTACATCGAGGATATTTTTCCTGATAATAATAATAAAAATAAGCTGAGAGATAGCCTAATGCATTGTTACGAAAGTAGTGAGCCCTCGCGAAGAGGGTACATGGCGAGAATGCATACTTTGTAATGTGAAACACATCCGGAGCATGCCGCCTTTTCCGCCCAACAAGAACTGGCTTGTTTGGATGCGGAGGTTCATAGTGTTCTAACAGGAGAGGCTGACATCTGACAAATTGACCCCGCCGTGTATAACGTCGTCCAATCGCTTTCCGAATCGAAAGGGCGAAATACCGGCCTTGCTGTTCGAAAGAATGAACGGCATATACACAAGATGAAGGCTAAGATTACGTCAGCGAGACAACACGTATCACGTATCCAATGTGTGATGGATTACAGGGCGGCCAACAGGCCTTTCACCACCAAACAGCACTGTCTTGATAGAATACGAATGCTAGTGGCTGCTGAGAAGTCACTAGTGAGAGGAACGAGAAGTATCGCGGAAAACCTTAGGTTCTGAGAGAAACCTTCTCATTATTCCAAGAGCCGCCACGTGTTGTGGATAATCCGCCGACCGCTGATCAGGTGGAATCTTTCTGGAAGGACATCTATGAACACCCGCAGCCACTCAACTTAGACACTCCAGCCCTAGCGCAGTTCGAAGCTATCAGCAGAGAGCTTTGACAGCCTGAGCTCAATGAACTGCGCAATCCGATAACCTCGAATGACATTCGAAAAGCCCTTGTGGGCTCCAAGAACTTTACTGCTCCAGGCCCAGGTGGACTGAACACTTATTGGTGGAAAAAGCTACCAAGCACTCACCGCCATCTGGCCAGAGTTTTCAACTCATGGCTGGACGGAGATCAGTCGATTCAGGATTGGTTTGTCGAGAGGCGGACCGTTCTCATCCCCGAAAGCGGAGATTTGTCGATTCCTAAGATTTACAGATAGGTCTTAATTTCCCACACATACAATCAATAACAATAAATAAAATGGTTATCAATAATTTAGGCTCACATTGGCCAATTAATGCCTGAAAATTATTTTGGTGTCTCAGTAACACCTTACTATATTTAAACTTGTGTATGCTTGCCTCCTATTTCAGTTATGAACCTGAACAGATAGCACGGTAATTGCCTGTCTATGAACAGTAAAATATGGTACCACATCAGAAATGTATTTTATGACCTATACCTATGCAACGGGAATACGCTAATAGTGATGGTACTCGAGTAGAGACAATTACCCTGATCATAGAGTTTTTATTTGCGTACACGATGCGTACCTGGAGGGCCATACGCCTCGTTGAGTTCACGGAATTGAACCCTAAGTTCACGATGACCCCCTAGTTCCTTTGCAAATGCAATCCCACGCACACCTTGAGTCAGATTTCACTAACTACAAGCATACCCGGGTTGCAACTATTTCACGCAGGAAATCATTCAACCCTTACTATGCCCAGGTCTCGTATCACTTTCTACAAAAAGTAATATTTCATAGAGGATAGCTCAAAAGAATCAGTTCTGATCCAATTTTTCCAAGTATACGGTGTGTAAAAGCAAATGAGAGTAAATTAATTATTTCAGTCTGTGTACATATTTTAAAAAATCCAAAAACACGTCTTTTGTGAATTATAATTCAACGAAAAAATGCCACCCCTACCTTCAACACCCTTCGAATGACAGGTACAACCCCCAATTTTTCAAATGGGAAGTATAAGTTGGTTATACATCGTTTGAAAGGTCTATTCTCTATTCAGAAATGTTATCGCTTTCAAGTTTATTGCAACAATTAAGATAAAATAAATCGAAATCATGTGGTTACCGAAATTCGATAAAATACACTCAAAAACTGAAATGAAATGCAAAACGCAATGAAATGTAGAATACGAAAAAGAACTATGGATGTTAACGGAGTAGATGTTCAAAATGTTCACCGCGAACGTCTTGGCAACATCCTAATTTCAAATAAAACTCTCTTCTAACATTATTTAACATATCAGGCGTGACCGACCTAATCGTAAGCGTTATTCGTTCTTTTAAATCTTTCAAATATGAAGGTTTAGTTTTGTACACATTGCTCTTTACATATTCCCAAAAAAAATCTGATGATGAAAGATCAGGTGATCGTGTTGGCCATTCAGTCGATCTTTGCCTCCCTATCCAACGATTGGAAAATGTTGTATCGAGGTATTGCCGGTCATTAACTTGGTAATGTGGTGGTGCTCCATTCTGCTGAAACAATATCGTATTCACTGGAACTTGAGGGTTTTCTGGATCAGGATATAAACTTGCTGAACTTGGAATGACATTATTTTTAGGTAGTGTCAAATAGTTATCGCAATTCAAGGGAACAATTATAGGGTTTCCTACAAACATTAACCTTTTGAGAGTATTGCGTGTGTTCTTCTCTCATCCAGTGAGGATTTTCCGTTGACCAGTAACACCGATCAGCATGACCGTTGAGAGACAAAGTAAACTCATCAGAAAACATAACATCTTCTAATTGAATGATATTGTTATCCAACATGTCCATCATTGCTCATATAAATCGTATTTCGTGAGCTCCTGAGTAGGTATCAGCTTCAGGGATACCTTTTATTCTCTTTTGATATGTTTACTATTGATGTATGGCTAACATTGAATATTGTAGATGCCTGTCTACTCGATTTATGTGGGTTTTTCTCAAACTCAAGCATTACATCTAATTTGAGTTCATCACCCATGGCATTGGCAGTTGCTTTTTTTATCTGCCTCACATGACCAAACTCGCGTAACTGCTTCTCTATTTTGCTTATCGTGCCTTGAAATATGGGCGGTAAATTAGGAAATTTCTCATGAAATAGGCGAGCTAATTTATTCTGAAATTAAAATACTGACAACTCGTGTTGTAACATACTAAACAAGTTGACAAGGCGTTTTGAACTAACGTTGCCACGAAAATAATCTAATGTTCAAAGGACACCATCTGAAAAAAACATTGCTATGGTTTTTGCGTACTTTCTCATTATCAATACCTCAACATGAAATAAGTATTGAGTATATTGCAATAAGTTTTGAGTGTATTCTATCGAGTTTCGGTAACCACATGATTTTCATTTATTTCATATTAATTGTTGCAATAGATTTGAAAGCGATAACATTTTTGGATAGAGAATACAGAGACCTTGCAAACGATATATCACAAGTCTATACTACCCATTCAAAAAATTGGGGGTTGTACCTGTCATGTGACGGGTGTTGAAGGTAGAGGTAGAATTTTTCCATTGGAGTATGTCAAATTATAATCTAAATTTGACGTGTTTTGAGATATATTTGAAATATGTTACGTAATTGAAATAATGAAATTTATTTCATTTACTTTCACACACTGTATTCTATGGACCAATCAATCAATCAAGCATAAGGCGCAAAAAAACGTTCAACAAACATGATTTCACACTATTGGATAGTAAAGAACTAACAGATAGTTAGGAACGATAGCATTTGGCATTAAGGTGGTATTAGTTTATGGGATACTATGATAATTTGCCCAATATACACTATTTTTCCAAAACGATCTGCCAGTTTTGCTAGAAGTACTTGCGTAGAAATATAAGGCTTCAGTTAGATGGCGCTTCACCACATTATGTCAGCAGATACGACAATTTTTAACAACAATTACCTATGAAAGAAGATGGATAAATTTCTAGGCCACCGCGGTCGCGGAATTTGAACTCTTGGTTTTTCTCTGAAGCTAAGAAGAGAAGAGCGTTTCTGTGAATAAGAATACGATTGTTTGAAGATGATTGACAAAGTTTCTTGGTGAATTTCATCAGTTCGGACTTCCATTGTTTGATATTGTATAAAATGATTTGTAATCCCCGAAATAACCAATACAATTGAAAATTAAAAAATATCTGAAAAATAGTGAATATATTAAACAGAAAACCTGAAACCAATTCATAATGAAATAAAATACAAGTAAAAAAATTGAAGAATTTAAACAAAAAAGGAATTATTGGAATTAAAAATTAGGCGATATCAAGCCACGTTACTTCACGACGTTTCGATTGTTAGTATCTACAATCGTCTTCGGGTGATGACCGGACTAATTCCTCCGAGAGATGACTATTTATGGATCTTTCGCGTATTTTCACTTATCCCCTTCTTTCACTTATCACTTATCTCCTCTCTCCGCTTCACCGTTTCAACGGGAGATGACCATTTGGCGAGAGTTGGCTATTTTATCCTTGATTATGGGTTTCCATATGTTGCGTATCTCTACGCTAGCTTGGCTGAATACAGTGTTGGACAGCATATATGCGGCTTCTTTGAATTTCCTTCTGAACCAGTGTTCCTCCTTGTGTATGATTTCAGCTTGGGACCACTCGATGTTATGTTGATGAGTCCAAACATGCTCTGCTATTCCTGATTTGCTGGTTCCCGTCGCTGCGCAATACGGACTTTCAATGGCCTCTTGGTTTCACCGATATAGGATTTTCCGCACCCACAGGGTATCCGATTTTTGTAAGGCTGCTACGGATGGTGTTTCCGGATCTGAAGCAGGTTCTGATGTTGTACTTGGACCCAATTTTTCTTATTCCTTCCGATAATCCTTTGATGTAGGAAAGTGCAACCACTGGTTGTGACGGCTTCTCTTCCTTGCGAGGTTCTTGCTGTCTTTAAGCCAAAGTCTGTTCCACCATCACTATGACACTAGAATTTTGGATAGTTTCGAAAGCTTGGAAATAGCAAAGTGTGGCATAAGAAGTACGGACAATGACAAAGGTCACATTCCAAACAGCCTATATCAACTACATATGAATCACTTTGTTGAAAACCAGCGGGAACTTACACAAAAAAATTTCACGTGAATTTCTACTCCGAATTATAGATGTATCATTGTACCATGTTAGATATTAGACCTATTCCAAAGTTAGAACCTAGTTTGCTTCATCTCCCGAAGACGCCAAGATGTTTGGTGAAACGCGCGTCGTAAAGAATATGGTGTGAAACTGTTTCTTTTGAATTAATTCCACCCCAGAAGTTCCATTTTTACCTTTTATAATCACGAACAAATGAATTGAACACGAACAAATGAATTGAAGATCTGATTCGACTGATATTCTCGGTCAGGTCATGATTTTGCAATTCAATTTTCCTTTGCATACCGCAAATACAATCTTTTGTACTCCGATTCTATATTAATGATTCCGAAACATTGGCAAATCAGAATTGAAGAAATGTTCAACTGAGCGTAGGTACACAAAATAGCTACTCAATAAACGAAAATTTGCAAACTCTATAACTAGAAAAGATTAACAATTTTTGTTCAAAACCACATTCCATCAATGCATTAAGCAACAAAAATTCGTTTGATACCAACTCTATGAGTCACAAATAATCAACAAACCTCCCAAAAACAATGCATCATAATGATTCCATCATTATTGACATTATCTCCTTCTTGATCTTCAGCATACGTGATATTGAAAGGAAAGTTCAATGTCTACTGTTACCCAATTAGTGGGTGCAACCCGTTCTGTGATTGATCAAAATTAGTTCATTGATCTAAGATTACCAAAATAATCGTGTTGTGTCTTATGAAACAGATGATAAACGAGTCTCGTATTTCATTTGTTTAACCGAATTTAGATAGCGTGGAATTCCAGCTGCGTAAAAAATTCCGACTCAGTGGGTGGTTTCTAAAGATTAAAGGGAAACCAGTTGGTAACTAACTTCTACAGAGCGATTTTTCATTGAATTCGAACAGATACGCATACAACGCAATAAAAATCAATTGTATGTTAACTGTTTACAAATTAGATGAATTATTATATAAGTAGAGTACTTAATAATATTTTTGTTTCTTCCACAATATTTGAGGAATATTTAACAAATGTTGCACCTGTTTTTAGGCAATTCTCTCTTTAACGTTTCTTCTTTCTATTATTTATAAACTTTTCACAAGAGCTCATCGGTTTGAAGAGCCTCGTTTATCTTTGATATTCCTGAATACGATCCCATCGGTTTGAAAACGATTTTCATATTTACCAAAAGATACAACAGCCTCAGGTCAGCTGATGACAAAAGTAAGCCACTATCAGCAGCAGGAGTATATCGCATGCCGTACACTTGAGGAGAGGTATACATCAGAATCACCAAAAGATACATCGGAAAAAGCCTGAAGAAGCATGAAAGAAACTGCGTACTAGGCCAACCGGACATGTTGGCTGTGGCGGAACACTCACTCAGTGAAGGAAACTACTGGACTGTATTTGAAAACAAGAAACTCATTGCTAGCAACCAGGAATACCATAGCCGACTGGTACGGGAGACAATAGAGATTCACAAACTCACGGATAATTTCAACAGAAAAGAAGAATCTGTGAACCTCAACCGAATATGGAATCCCATTCTGAGAAGTTCAAAAATAACAAACGTCATGAGGGTAGGTAGAAAAGGATCAACGACAATTCACCTGATCCAGGTAGAGGTATTAGTTCACCAAACTACCTGAATCAACATGAATATGTTTACGCAGTCGGAATATGTAGTCACTGGAGAGATAAACTTAAGATGTATGAGCCTCTAAAGAAGCTAGCCACTCGCACCAGGGAAACATCAGGAAGAAATTCCATAAACCGATTGCCCCAATAAAAATAGTGGAGCTAATCCTGTTCCCGTTCTGTAAATAGATCCACCTTGCCTAACTTGGAACTGATGCAAAAAAAATTGAGCAATATGCGGAAAATTCAAACTGAAACGAAACCAGAACAGGATACCTAAGTTTACATCTCTCTGAAACTTCGAACTCGCCGGATCTCCATTTTCAAATGAGCTTTGTACTATATTGTGAGATTACGCCATAACATTCTTCCCAATCAATAACTCATATTTTATATAAATTGAAGGGGTTATATTTTATTAGGAGTGTTTAATTTTTTGGGAAAGAAAGTTTTCTGATACCATAACTTGAAACGGTATTGTTCAGAAACACGCTTTATGGATTCACCAACCACATTCCTCATTATATGCGAATTTCTATCGCTATTCAAATTCTCTTCATATAGATATGAACATACAATCCGGTCTTTTTTTATAGCACAAAAAACATTAAAACTCCATGAATCCTAACGAAAGAGCTTTGGATTTTCTGCTGCCCAAAAATGACTATTATGGCGGTTGTACATTCCATTGTTGGCAAATTTGGCTTCATCTGTACATATCATGTTCCTCGTGAACTCAGGGTACTCCTGTATCTTGATAAGAGACCGTTCGCAGAATTCCACTCGTGCAGGTAAGTCGTGAGGTTTTGGATTTGGAACTTGGTGATATTTAAAGTGACGCCACTAATGCTTGATTGAAATCCGGTTTATTGACGAACATGAAATTCTGAGTGACTTTTCTGCATCTTTCAACGAATTTTCTGGATAGGCTGTGAAGTAGGCCAAAACTACAATTTCGGTGTCCTCATTGTTTACGGTTGATTTTTTGTTGTTGACGACAGACGAAAAAGATCCGAAATCACGGCAGTTTCTTAGAATCCTTCTCAGAATATTTTTATTGGGTCTGTGTAGATTTGGAAATCTTTCTGCAAAAACACCACAAGTTCTGTCCATTATCTCATTGCATTCACCATAAATGATTATTAAATTCAGAAAATCTTGATTAGAATACCCCAAACGGGACATTTTGCACACAAATAAAAAACTACGAAATACACGCTAATAATATCACATTAAATTCTGACATATTTGTTGTAATTTCATTTGTTCTCAAAGCTTTCTTGGTTTGGTATTGCTTCGAATGATTTACATTTCAAATATTTTCCAAAATCGGATATATCTTGTAAGGGGTGTATTTCAGGTGTAGGACATTCTTCATGAATTTGATATCTTTGTTTTCGTAGTATCCAAAAATAATAGAATAATGTATGGTTTCTATTTGAAAAAATCGTGTTTCATCAGTTTTCTCGATGTTATGTTTTAGGTGGGAATTTCGACCACCCTGTAAATTATTTTCAAAAATTCGATCCACCTGTTCATGACATGATGCGCAAGGTGTGATTTTGTGAAATTTCATATATCCAACTGTTACTGTCTATGAGTTATGATTTTTTCGGAGTGGTGCTGTAACTGTCAAATTTTTCATAAAAAAAATTAATATCTCGAAAATTAACAAATTTGGGTATAGACATTGTTGTACAAAGTGGGCCTGAAATGTGCTAAGAAATTCAAAAATGTAATAAAATATAGGGTATTTTATTTGAAATAAGGAAGTTGCCCCCAACTTCCGATATAACGGAAAGAGACCGGAAGTTGAAAATATTTCAGTTGAGAAGGCCATTTTGTAAAACCCACTACCACAAATTTTCAAGTTTTTATTTTGAATCATTCTCCATATATGTATTCCTAACGAACGCTCGTCGTGAAAGACCCTGTATTTTTAACTTTTTCTGAAATAACATAAATGAAAAATTTTGATGATGGTTTGTTGATATAATGTTTCAATCCAAATTCAAAATCGAAACTTGCCGAACAATGTTGATAATCACTGTTGAATTTCAGAGAATTTGAAATAGGCCATGGAATTTTCCCTCTGATATTTCTGACAAACCGCAAGGTGAAATCTCTGAACTAGAGCCAACGTTGGAACAGGTGAAAATTATCAGTGCCTTCATAAACAATGCAGTTTCGCGGTTGTTGAAGTTGGTGCGGTTGAATACCTTCCGGTTACGTGGTGCATGCGGACAATTCACCGAAATTGCCCATGAAAAGTGGTTTCCACAGAGCCTCTGGGTATGAAGTTAACGGAAATGATATTTTAATAAAGCCGGTGATAGTTTCAGATTTTGTAGATACTTTTCTGACTTTGTGAAAAGTTTCTAGGCGACGAAAAGTTACTCGAACTGTTCTGAGCATATATGTATAGCAGAAAATAACATACAAAGTGTCGCCCAATTGCATTTTACCAAAACAAAAAAAATTGTGGTTCCAAAAAAGTCCTATTTGATGAAGGAGTCTATTCCATCTAAAACAAAAACAAAATATTAATTATTACCGGATTCATAGATTCATAGGGTTTGGCCAACACAGTGATTCAAAAATTGAACTATACTCTTCCTAGTTTGGCGAAACCAAAAAATTCCATTATAAATATGAATCCATAGCTAAACATTGATGCTAGGCGCACACTAGATTCTGCTAGTATATTTTATAAGAACATATCCACTAGAAAACATGCTCACGTATTCACTAATTTGTTCTTCAGAAGCGATATACATATTCTAAACTTGAGATTCAAACATCTTTTGACTGCATCTAAATATAAAACCTATCTTTTTCGAGGTTATTATTCTTATAACATTGTACGCCTATATAATCGACTAACCATCGAATTGAAATCATTACCACACCTAAGTTTCAAGAAAAATCTGGAGAGAAAAACAGTTGATACCTATACTTGATATTCATTTACCATAAATATATAGAAAATATCAAAATTATCATTATATTATTGAATTGAATTCCCTTTATATTTATGACATGGCTTTTCACATTTGAAATATCAAATTCGCATTTATTGTTTTTTCGCCTTTCTTTTCTGTTTTCACCCGTTCTTCATTCTTCTTCTTTTTTTTTCATTTTTCCTTTTTTTCCATTTCTTTTTTTATATCAAATTTAATTGAAAAATATTTTGTATTAATATGAGTTAGCCGTTACTGTTTGGATGGAAGAGCAATATCTGCCCTTATTTTTCATGTGCAGATATTGAATTCTGCCATTTGTTAGGTTAAGTCAGTATCTCTTGTACTAAGTAACCTTTCCATAAAGTATTTTTAATATTTATTATTGTATCTTTCCAATATTTTCTGTTCAATGATGGAGAAGTAGAAAACTAAACAGTTATTTCCCAAAAACCAATCTCTGCTAGTAGGCTAATACGATTTGATTCGAATCCCCCTCATTGAAGTATATAAATTTGGATTTTATACCATAACACTATTATTTATTATTTGAAATGGACGAATTTTGTAAGAGTTGATTTCTAATAATTATTCTTTTGGAAAATGTTACTCTTAAACTATTCCGTATCAGATTGTATCTTTCATCAATAGTTATTTTATGGATTTACATTATACACAATCAAAAACAAATAAATTGTGTTATCAAAATTCTCAAATTTGAATTAGGTTGAAAACCACACATTTTATATGGCGGAATAAACCATATTAAAATTTTTTAAAAAAATCATGTTGGTTGCGTTTGGGTGAAGTGGTATAATGCAGAAAAAATGATAAAAAATTAGAATTATTTCATGTTGTGAACTGAAAACTGCATTTAGAAAAAACTTTTCTTACAGTTTTTCCGATATTTTGAGAGAAAATTCCACACTTGCAAAATTTTTTGTAATAAAAAGAAATTCCACAGATAATCCAAATCTCTATGACTAGTAATTTTCTACTTCTCATATCGATCGAAACAGCATTTGATTATTATCAGCAGAAAACATATGATATGGACTTAACTGGTCACATTAGGAAGTTTTGTACAATAGTGGGCAGCGAATTGTTATTCCTACTCATTGTCCATGAAAGTTTACAGAATTAATCCTTTTTTGTCCGATTGTAAATTGTTTTATAACTACCTTACCCTTCTGATGTTATTGAATTCTAATGAAACTTTTCATTCCTGAACTAGATTCCTTGAATATAGAAATTTGTATAAATATCAAAAAACCATTGAACTAACATCAAGGAAAATAATTTTTGAATAGAAAATCCAATGTATGTTTTTAATATCACTTATATTCTCCTGGCGCATGACCAATTATTTTCCACAATTTTTCACATAGGTTTTCAAAATCGACATTCAGTCTGATAATGGAACCACTTGAATTTGAGGCCGAAAAATGATTTGACTTCTTCAATTTCATTTTCAGCTGCGCGCAACCCGCTTTTCGAAAAACAAATTTAGCATTTCGTAGGGATCAGTTGAACCCTAAACTCAAAGCTGTCGCCTCCATACGAATAATAACCCTAAAAATTTGAGAAGGATTAACGAGGTCTTACCTTTGATCATGTGATTTCTCGCAAATATGATTTCGATTAATGAAAATATACAATACAATTCCAAATGATAAAAATGCAATACCATTCTGTACAGAAGACGATAATGAAGGTTTTAGTGGTTTACCTGAGATACGTTCCCGAAATCGTAGAATAATCTTTATGAATAGTTTTTTACGTAAAGAACCAAATTTTCGGAACCAGCGTCGAGTATGATATGAAAAAGGCGCATTTCGTTAGCAGTTTTTGTTGCTAGAGGCAGAGTTCATTTTATTAAGTCGATAAGAAATTTCGGCTGTTCCCACTTGATAATTTATCGGTGAGATACGCACAGATGGGAATGGGTTGAATAGAAAAAGTTGGGCGAATGTCGTTAGGAAATGGAAACCGTGAAGTATTATTTGACCTCAGTTGAAGTGGCGACCCTTTCAGTTTTTCATGAGGTGCTTTTTGGGGTTCATTCAGGAAGGGCAGTTATCAAATTGAAAACTATCATCATTAATTGTTTTGATGATTTAGGTAACGGCTTGAGTAGAATCCTCATTTCGTATTCGATTCAATAACTGCATCTTGTAAGTAATTCGTTGAACTCGTATTACAGTTCGGACATAAAAACCATATACTGTATTATTACTTATTCGAAGTTCGCAAATAATTGCTGTTATACAACATCTTTTTTTGGGATAATGTGAATACTCCATTCAACTCACCAGACTACAATCAGAAATCACTTATAATTTCAGGAATATTCAAATTCAGGTCTGTGCGTAAAGATCTCGTGAATGGTACAAAATAGAATTATGGCAATGGCATATGAATATTACAAAAAACTCACACTTTTTTCCTATTTCCAAAGATATAATATGGAAGTACCATTTCGGAAAATTATTTTTGTTGTTACGTTTCATTCACAGACATATTGAAAATCTGTTAACAATTTGTCATAGAACCTTTCAATTAGCTATTAGAATTTTTTTAGATTGTCACATAACTGGGGCAACTCTCAACTTTGGAATTTCAGAAAATTTCTAGAACATCTTCATTCAGTAATATTCGATAAGGATGATAGCCCGTTGGTAAGCATGAGAGATTCGTTCTACTCATCCAATCAACCGTTATGTGAATTTTGATTCGATTCCAACTGTCAGACTATGATTTTCATTACATTTCTATCAACTCGAGTTTGGAATCAAACATTAAAAGTTAGGACCTCGTTTATATTCACCTCCTGAAAGTTTCTACTTCTGAGGGTTGTCGTTTGTAAGGGGCAATAGCTGGTCAACAGAAAACATATTCGAAAATATTTATTTATTTAAACATATTCACAGAATATATTTGTCCAGATGAATTTGTTGATTAGGTACCCGGTGAATTACATTTACTTTCTTTATACACCACAGTTCACTCTCGAAAGCTTCTTTGACGGTCCATATCAATTTAAATAAATAAAGAACCAAGTATCTATAGTGTGTTGATATCACAAACCTCTAATATTTCCAGTGAGGTTTACCTACTTCGTTCCACTTATAGAAGTTTACGAAAACTGAAATTGACGTGTAGTGTTTTGAATCTTTCTGTATTCATTGAACATTATATGTTACAACCGCATGAGGTAGTTAGTTAGTAATGTTCAAGAAAAAAGCTGCTGTTGACCTCATTGAATTTGTCAACTGAATTGCGAACAATTGATGATAAAATCTGGTTCATTTTTTAAAAATGATTGCTTTCTTCCTTTCTTTGGAAAATTCCCACATTTTCTGTATCAAGATTGAGTAGTAGAAAGCCAAAAACTTGCTTTCCTAAAAATTAATCACTCCTAAAAAATATAACCCCTTCAATTCAATTAACAAGTTAATTCTGCAACTGTTACAATAAAATGTGCGCTAATATGGAGAGTTGAATTGAGGTAAAAAAAAGTTGATTTGGCGCAACTATACCTCATAATCATTACCATTTATCAAAGCGTGAAGAAATGAACAATCTGCGAGTATCCTATGTAATGAATTGAAACTCTTTTAGTAGAATAGAATAATCGGTTTCTCTTCCCGGACAATTTCCTATCGTTTCAAAAGTAAGAAATCTTTTCTGATAGCATTTGATATTGGCAATATATACATGATAAACATGTTAAGGGAAATATAACATACACCATCTATACATGCATATCAACATAAAATAGCAGCAGTCATTAGTATTATTCACAGACTTTTGAATATTCCACTTACAGAAAGCAATTTTCGAAGAGAACTGATTTTCATACAACATATTGCTGTCAACAACGGTTACGAGGTGGATATTATTGAATTTCTTCCGAAACAAATTGCAGAAACAAGCTCTGAGCCAGATGTATGAAGCTTCAAAGAATGATACTGAACATTATGTAAGTTATGTATGCGATAGAACTAATATTATCGCTCTTTTTTTATTTGAAAAACAAAGAATTGGGCGTAGCTTACAGAACAATGATAATTTCAGTAAATTCATCAAAAACAATAAAGATAAAACTCCAGTGTTGAAAAGATCGTGAGTATACAAAATAATTGTATTCTTGTCCAAAATTTCATATCGGACAAACCGAAAGAACTTTTCCAAAAGAATAAAAGAGTATAGATATAGTTTTTTGAATGGAAGACCAATTCAACATTTGCGATCCATTTTTTGACAGAGGGGCATGAGATCAAGCACGATTACAAATATTGCATTTGGAAGAGGAAGGATCAGATCTCAACCTTTTGGAATATAAAGAAATCAATAGATGCGTACACATTCGAGAATATTGGTCAATGATCGAATATTTTCAAATTGTTTCCCTTCATTGAATTCAGTTTTCAACGTGGAAATAGGTAATTAAAATAGATCTCAAAAGCAGGTCAAATTATAGTTCAGGTATTCATTATTCTTCAGTTTTATTAAATCCTTATAGAAAGGTGGATAGTTTAGAAATTGAATTTGTTATGTAAAAATTTGTTTGCTGTTGATAGTCATGATGATTCAAATTACTATAAAAGTACCACACATGATTTTTTCCAAATAGTTTCGTGACACTCCAAGATGCTATTGTACAGCGAAACACGTGTCTCGGTTTTGTAAAAATTCAAGTGGAAAACTCACACTGAAGTGTGTTTTTTGAATTCGTTGTATATCGAAGTTAATTACTTCTCTCCCTCTTTCATAAGTTTTTCATATTTATTGTATAATGATGAAGGAGAAGAAATTCAAAAAGTTTTTCCAAAAAATCACCTGTCCAAAAAAATATTACCATTCCAATTGAAATGTATTTCATTAGATCTCCACTCATTGGGATGTGGCTTCAAGAATTCAATTGGAAGATTTAACGGTTAAAATGAATCTGAAGGGTTTTTGTATGAAAAATCGTATAAATGTTTTTTTGCAAATGAATTAACATTCACATTTTTCATATCATATTCATGAAGGTTGAAAAATATAAATATTCACGAAAATTGAAATTTCATAACTCCATAGAACTAATTGATTACTATTACTGTAAATGAATGAGTTTTCACTATATCAGTTGATTTTCTGTTAGATTTATGAATTCAAAATTATTAGGGAGTGAATGTCTATATTTATTTATGCATCGTTCAAATTCTGAAACTTGAGAAATAGAGATAATACAGCACAGATTTTATAGTAGCACATTTGATGCTTCACAAAAGCTCTGTACCCACTTTTTCTTCAACGAAATCGTATTTTCTGACGAACGAGAAATATATATTTTTCCAGAGAAAATATTTTTTTGTTTTTATATCTCTTCAGATTTGCATGTAGGAAAGAAGAATAAACATTACCCGAAAATTAAACACCTTCTGGGGAACACGTTGGCGCTTATAAACTCAGTAAGTTGTCGATCATTCCACATTTAATTCAATTGCTACCGTCAATATTATGCCAAATGTTAAGATTAGAGACTAGTTCAGTAATGATTGTTTGTTGAATACCTCTCAATGAGTCTTTCCACATCCATTGATTTTGTTTTGACAAAAAACTAATTGACATCAGGAGAGCACAATTACAAAATGTATTAACTCCACACAAACGAACAAAATTGTCGAATTTGGGACGGTACCAATCAACATGAGATCCAAGAGAATCCAATGCATCCCGAAAAATCACTGTTTGGTGTGTATTTTGGGCTTGAAGCGTCATCGGTCCATATTCCTTTGAGAACGACGATGACCAGGCCATCAATGTTAACGCCGAGCATTACAGGTCTATGATTACCAACCTGAATTGGATGAACTGAACATCAGCGGCATGTGGTTTCAACACACAGCTCATACCACAGTGGTTATTCTGCATGAGCGATTCGAGGGCATGACCATCTCTAGTGAAGGTGATGTGAACTGGCCACCGAGATCGTGCAATTTTACCCCGTGAGACTTTTTCTTGTGGGGTTTCGTTAAGTATGCGAATAAGCCACAAACTACAGCGGTCCTCAAAGCCAACATAACCCATGCCATGGGTCAAATTCAGCCCGATTTCTACATGGTAGAAGATCATCATGAATAATGAGAAATAAAACTCAATTTTTTTTACCACTAGTATTTATTTATAACTAACGGTACTGTAATTTCGTACTATAAAAAAATTTCTGTCGAACACAACAAACGTTATTGTATTCGTAAGAAAATGTAGGATGAAACTGCAGTAACGTTAGTTACAAATACAAGTGGCGGACATTTGAACGATGTTATATTCCACAGATATAGGCATCAAGAGATCTTTCAAACAAATAAAAATTACTATAATATCCCAAACACACTTTGTTTCATTCAACATTCCACTACTGCCGCTCATATTTTGCAAACCGTTACTGGCTGGGGACTCTGAGTCCGCATGCTGAAATATCCCATCTAGGTAAGATTTTTTCTGTACATTATTGAAATAACACATACATCTTTCAACGAAATCTTTATGTGGTTGATTTAAAACAAATGCTTCATTCTGATTGGGAATGGATGATAAAAAAAAGGTAAAAAATTCAAAGTGATACAAAAAGTTAATGTTCATAACAATCTGAACAAACACAAATTATATGTTCTCAACACATGAACTTATTAAATGATCGACATGAAAATCTTGTTGAACGGTTTTTCTTTCTGTCACAATAGTGTAAATGGTATAGCACCATGGTGTTAACCCCAGCTATATTCAATGAAGAATAAAAAATGACCATCAGCCATCGACGAGTTTTCCTCGCGCAGTTGTATGCAGCTCACATTTCATCTAGTATGTCGACACCACCTTTAGAAGAATTATAGTCGATAATCATATCTGGTTTCCCCGCTTCTGAATCAACTTCATCATCATGGTGAAGACTTGATATAAGTAAGACGTATCTATTTCTCTTCGGTATATAAGAAACAATGGTCATATTTTTATCGAAGCTAAACATACTTGAGCCTATTGTTCTTCCTGTTGGATTAGAAAATTCTGAGGGAAGTTCTCTCCTATTTTTCCTCATGGTTCCCAAAAATGTGATAGTGCAATCGGATAATAGAGTGCGCACAAGTGGTACACTAGAGAACCAAGCATCGCAGGTCAAATTTCTCCTGGAGTATCGAATTGGCTCCACAAGTCGCTGAACAACAGCTGCCGGTGAGTTATTGAAAGAATAGGCACCATCTGGCTGTGTTCCAACATACACTTCCAGGTTACAAGTGTAATCAATGTTGAATCTACCATCGCGAATATTTTGAGTCCATATTTGTTCGGCTTGCTGGGGATATATTGCCGAAATAAACATCTTTCTCTGAATGCTTCTAGTTTTTCGTCAATTGTGACGTTTTCGAAAGGTGTATACGCTGACTTGCAGCTAGTGACAAAGGATTGAAATATGTCCCTAATTGGAGCCAGACAATCAACTTTTTTTCTTTCGGTGCGAGTAAGCATATTGTCGAACCGCAAATTCTGCAACAAGAACTGGAAACGGAACTTCGACATTGTAAGACAAAACAGTTCGACACCTGTACCATTTTCATTCCACAAGTCATCTACACTTAGGGGCTAGATTTGAGAACTCCAGCTAAATAGAGCCTGTACTTCAGCAATGTCGGTTTCTTTGCAGTTTCTGTACCGCGTGTAATTTTCTCGGAAATTTCGAATATGCTGGTTAGTATGTTCGACGATTTGTCCTAGTATTTCCAGGTCGAAAAAGTGATTCCATATTTCAAAAACATTTTTAAGATTTTTTATAACTCCCTTTGACCTAGGCAAATGTTCAACGATATTTTCTTTTCTGGTTTTAGAACTTGTTGGAATATGTTTTGCCCATTTGGTAATCTTATCTTCGCCAATAAAAAAGGGCATTTGCAAAGGAACTTGTTCTAAATCACTATCAATATTTATTGAATCACTGTCGGAAATTTCTTGCTCGGTAGCTGAATCTGTTATTTGTTCTTCTACAACGTCCTCCTCCTCCTCATCAATATTAGAATCATCCATTATCATTGCAGTCTCGAACTCATTCTCTTCCAGGCACTCTATCATAAGTTTATGAAGCCTTTCCTGCTCTCATTCGTAAGACGCCATCTGAAAAGTTGGTTAAAACAAGATATTATACTAAAAATTTTTAATATTTTCGCTTTTACCTTAAAAAGTTTTAGACAAACCGAAAATTACAAAATAAATTTACAGTTGTTTGAAGCGTGCCGCTTACTGGCCGCGGACTGTGACTCCGCAAATGAACCTTACTTCTAGAGAACTATCAGAAAGTATGCCATGTGCTACCCTGTGGTCTACGACATGATTTATGAGGAATACTCAAAGCGGTGGGGTCGGCAAGAGTGGGAGTTAACTGTAAATCGTAAAAATAAGAACGTGCGGAGTACCAGTCCGCGCGCCAGTTGTGAAAGGTTAAATTTGAAGATTAGGAGCGCTTAATGAAATACCCTATAATTGACTTGACAGATTCTTTTGAGCACCGGTACGTTTTTTTATGTGGTGGAAAGC
>WOGR01001829.1:0-18827 GCA_015342045.1 Leptinotarsa lineolata | reverse complement strand
GTATATTTCCGAAGTCCAGCAAAGGCTCAAATGGAAAACGTCTCAACAACAACTGAAGTCGGGAACTATCGTATTGATGAAAGAGGAGAACCAACCACCCATGTTATGGAAGCTTGGAAAAATTGAGGCAGTGCATCCAGACAAGGATGGTATCAACCGCCTGGCCACCATTCGGACTTCAACTGGAATGGTCAAGAGATCCTTCAGCAGAATATGTCCGCTCCCAATAGAGGACATTGAAAGCCAGTCCTTTCAAATGCCAGGTACATCCCTGTGGTCGACGAGAAACGAGGAGAGCAGGCAGAAAGAGCGGGCAGAAGTGTTCAAGCATTCGAACAGGGTACACATAATTACAACTTTACTACTATTTGTATATTACTGAATAAATGAGTTTTATATTCTCGTTTTTCTTAAAACTTCAGTGCACCTTCATTACAACAGTGTTGTTCGATCATAGAAACCCTTATGACATTTCCAAAGCGGGAACATTCAACACTTTACAAGGATTAAAATCTTGTAGTACTATATCATTGAAATCAACATTAAATTATATATACGAAGGAGCAGCGAGGTGAAGAATTCACCAAGGCTGGATCACCTATACAAGACTTCAGTGCTTGAGAACATGACTCTTGAAATAACTGAACAAGTGCGTTTCCATATTGGGTAAATAAAGGTGAGTAAGTTCGCGATATAACGACAATCAACAAGTACCTTCTTGTTATTGTATGTTTGACGATAAATTTCAAAAACAACTGCCTAATTAATACTACAAGAGTAAATGAAATGATATCTGATGAAACGATTAGGTTCTATTAATGAAAATATTAGTGTTTCAGTGAATTCAGCATTATCTTTAGTTATCAAAAACAATTAATTGATGGAGAAACTGCACTACAAACAAAATGACGGGTCATCATCCAATACATTTGCAAAGTTGTAGTTTTGGACGGACTTTTCTTCCGGTGATGAAAAAAAAAATGGGTTTTCCCAAAAATTAATCTCTCCTAGAAATATTACCTTCTCAATAAATGAAATTCATTTACATATACAAATATACAATTGTATAATTCAGTGTTTATATAAAAGTATTTGTACCGAAAGTATTTTTCTTTCGTGTAATTCAATCTTTATATGAAAGTAGTTTGTATCTGAAAGTTACATCTTTGCATGATCCACACATATTTGTAAAGTGTTACCTTTTTCGAAATTGATTGCTTCCTTCCTGTCTTTGAAAGATTACAACATTTTTGTATGAAGAGTGAGGAGTAGAAAGCCAAAACATTTGTTTCCCAAAAATTTATCTCTCATAAAAATATATCCCTTTCAATTTGAACAAGATTTATATGGCTGGGATTTATTCAAATAGGCGAATGAATTTTATTATGCACTGTCATCGATGACAAGAGTGGATTAAGCGCATGCGTGACATGAAGTCGTAATTTTAGGAATGAATTGAGTGTTTTTTTCTCAAAATATGTTTTTCCGTTGATCAGTTTTTGCACCTCTACGAATGACGACCCTCAGAAGTCGAAACTTGTGCAAGCTAAGGACTAACGAGGTCTTATCTTTCAACGTTTGATTCCTAACACGAGTTGGACGATAGCAAGTGGAAGTAAATAGTTCAGTCTACGGTTTGAACCACCGACTCTCACAGCAGTCGATCGAGTGAGTACACAGAGCACCCACGTCAAACCGACCGGCTACCGACCTACCTGTAATATACCTATAATGTTATTCAGATTCTGTGCTGAAAAACCGATAAGGCAAGTGTCTCAGGGCAAAAAACATCAGATGTCCAACAGAGAGGATGATAGTTTTAAAAATCTGTTTTGAAATCTGTTTTTCCGTTAACCAGCTGTCTCCCATCTACGAACGACAACTCTCAGAAGTCGAAACTTATGCGAGCTAAAAACTAACGAGGTCTTACTATTCAACGTGTGATTCCTAACACGAGTTGGATGATATCAAGTGAAAATTGATCGTATGGTTTGCGGCTTGAACCACAGACTAACACAGCGGTTCCATGTTAGTAAAATTTTACTTCTTCCATTTATAATATTGTATAGCAATCCTGTGAATTATATCTTATTCAATTCCATAACACCTGGGAAGTTGCTCCGTTTTTTGGGCTCCGATTTTGACTAGTTGCCTTGTAGTGGAAGCTCCAGTAAAGAGCAACGGACAAATCTCGCTCAGCGATTCATGACAAAGTTTGGCTTCACAATAGAGAGTCTTGGGAAGCTTCGTTTACCATTGATTGAAGATGACTTCTTTAAAAGGAAAGCTGCCATCGTCTTTGCTCAGGTTTGTTTTTATGTACAGTCAAATCCAGTAATGTCTGCATGGTTCAACCTATAGCCTCACAGATGAGACTTATGGCGGGTCAAACCAGCACTATCTGGTGTTGGATCACGAAGGTTCTGTACTTTGGGATTTATCTACAACTAATGGCTGAATTGTATACAATATTGACTACTAAAATTGATACAAATCAGAGTTCGGTATTGAAAAAAAAGTTGATGATGGAATCCAATGAATGAAACGTCGAATTTGGTTGGTACCAAATCACATCTCACGCGAAACAGCCCAAACAGTCATCTGCCTCTTCTTAATATTTTTTGAAATGAAGTCTGTCTAACCAATAAATGATATTCCGCAATTTCAGTTTTTTGCGAATATCTCAGAAATGGCCATTGATAGTCAGTCTTTTTTTTATTATGGCCGAAACTTTTTTCGAACTATATAATTTGAAATGAATTAACTTACATAAATAGCGTCTGTTCTTAATGACTGTTGAGTCCCGCAATGCACTCAAGGTTCAGCCTAGCATCGCTGATGAGAGTTATTGCGAGGCAAAAGAGTACTGTCTGATGTTGAATCGCGAAAGCTTTATTTTTATCTCTAGCTCCAATTATTCAATTTCAATTGCTTTGCTTGTTCTTACAAAACCCAAGTAGGTATTTGGTACTATCCGAGTACTTATGCTATCTGAAGATTGGTTCAAAAATTATTCCATTGGCATGTGAAATGTTTTTCGAATGGTCGTTCATTTAATTTCTCTCATAGGAAAGATGGAAAGACAGTTATTTTTGTTTAAAAAAATCGATTAAAAAAAGGAATTGTCTAATAATATTTCTCTAACTGTCTATTGTACTAATAAACTGACCGTGACTACGTTTAAGTCTTTAAACAAAACACCATCTCTAACTTCTTGTTTCGCTGTGAAACATTCAGAATAATTATGAGTATTATCCTGAAACATTTCTCAATGACTTGTTTTTAGAGACGATCCTAATAAAGCCATCATTTAGGATAATAGTGGTGTTAACAGTGTTAACCCACGAATGAAAGACATCGACAGTTGTTTGTCTGCAGAAGAAGCAGATCGCCTACATAATAGAAATATAAACACCTACGAAGGGTTTAACTGCCATTAACACTGTCACGAACAGGTAGAGGAGGTGGTCTAGAAAATGACTTGTTATCTGAAGAATGTCTTTTAATACAGTGCGTTAAGGAGTATTTCTGCATGGAGACGAATATTTCTCTTTTTAAAGTGATCATCGTCGCACGGTACTAGTTTTTATTTGAGTTTTCAAGGCTATTCATTACTTCTTTACTAATCAGAGTAGATAGTGCCTCACTCACTGATTTGATGGTATGGAACTTTGTTGGAAGTTTTATTTCAATATAGTAGAAAGTTTTCAATCTGTGAAGCCGTTAGTGAGATTACTGATTATCTATTTCATTACCTAATATAACAGTGATATTAATTTTATAGTGGCAATTGTAATATGAATAACATTTGAACAATTTTTAAATATAAGCTGGTATAAAAACTACCACAAAAATTATACAATTTTGAATCAAAATTCTTTCACATTAAATCAACATTTTCTTGAGGATGCTTTTTGAATGAGCTGAATGATGAAATTGATGTTTTTCATCAGTGTGAATAAAACAATATAGCAATCAGAAAAAGACCCCTATTTTTAACGAGGTGGAAATTCAAAGTAATCAATTCTAGATAGTAGGTATTTCGAACTTTATTCGTGAGTAGAAAAACAATACATACAATTTCACAAAAACAATAGAATGAAGTAAATATAAACGATAAGTGAAAACAAGCGACATTTCAAATTATTCTACTACCTACTCCACTAGTGAACATGAAATAATGGAAGTGTTAAATAATATATTACAATATACATAATGATGATAGTATAAGAAAATATATATTTTTTCAAAATAATTTCGAATTCAACTTTACGTAAATAGTATGAAATTGAAGTAGGGTTAACATGAAATCATCAAGGGAAAATAAAAATTCAGGAGGAAAATGAAGGAAGCAGATACATAGATACTAAGGCAAGTTATTTCGGTCATTTGTTTATTTTTTGCTTTCGCTAATGAGTCACTTATTCTCATGAAGTACACACTGAATAATATAAATTGTAGTTTATAATTATGTAAATATAATATAAATATATTATATATAAAAATGAATCGTTGTTATTTTGATATCATTCTTTCAGAAGTGTAAATAGTTCAGAGAGCATGGGTAGAAAATAAATAGTAATGATAGTTATTTGATTTTAATGAGAGTATTTGTGTTGCTTCCAATGTTTTCCTATTGGTTAAGTGATTTCACAACATTTATAGTTTGGAAACAAATTCTTTGAATTTGCTAGATGTATTCATTATCGTTTCAGGCAGGTTATTATAACATTCAATGACAATATATGAATATGATTTTTGGCACAGATATTTCGTGAGGAGAGAGGAGGTGCTTCTTTTCATTGCGCTCATTATAGTCATGTTCAGGATGTCTATCACTGAAGTTATACTCGAGAATGACGCGAAAGTACAATAGTTGCCGAATGTCCAGTATTCGACCATCTTTTTAAAATTGATTTGATAATTATCTGACTCTATTTGATATAATCAACTTCGAAATGAAACGTTTTCTGTGACTTATGTAGTCAATCTATGAGGATTTTAAGTTTGTGTAAGAAACACCGCAATTTTTTTATCTCATAATCAATTTAGAGGCGCCACTATTGATATCCATCAAAAATCAGATTGAATATTCAGTATATTGCTATCAGTTACAATATCAATTGTGAAAAATTGGGCTTGCCTAATTTTATTTCACTCGAAGATAGATAGTGTTTTTTTATGGTTAGTAAGTGATTCTCGAAATGTTTCCTAATGGAAACGAAAATTTCTATATTTTGTCATAAAAATGATAAATAAAACTTCTCGTGTATTTTACGACCTTTATTCGTATCCAATGATACCGCAGTTTTGTTCTATAAGGACATTTTCAAACTATTACAATAAACTGGAAATGAATCATGATGTTATCCCTTATATATCCAATGTAGGTGATAATAGAGGTCCTTAATTCAATTGAGTACCTGAAACTGGTGAGTAAACTAGATCGATTTTATTATTCAGCAGATTACATCCGCAATGCTTTTTTATGGATTTCCAAGGATTCCAAATAATTGAGTTCCCAACTTTTGCTTGCATAGTGCTTAGATTCCGGAACTGGTGGTTGCATTCCAAGCAATGGTTTGAAAATATCAAATCATTTTCACCTAGTCTGGAGGACTTTTCATCTTCAGCATACCGTTTTGAGAAGTGTCGAACACACTGTCCCACATAAACACTATTACACTCTGGATACGTAAGCTTATAAACTCCAGATTTATCCATCTTGTTCCCTTTATCTTTAGAATTGAAAAGAAATTAGATAACATGGCGTGTGGTTTGAATGCCACTTCCATTTCGTTTTTTTTTCTGAATAAACCCGCAATTGTATCTGTTCTTTTACCAAAATATGTTACAGTTACAAATTTCTCAATTTCTGGATGTTTGATCTGAGGGTATATTGATCTGTAAGTAAATTTGATGCTTTGTTTTCTGACTAACTTCTGGCTTGACTGCGTTGAAACCATTATTATGTTCTATCTGTATAATTATTTTAATTTTCGTATCTGGATCATTAGCAGATAAAGGTAGCAAGAATGCTCTGTGCAGCATTAAATTGTAGGCTGCTTATTTATGACTGTCGGGATGGAAAGAATCACTTGTGATTGTAATGTCTGTAAAGCTCGGCTTTCTATACATAAACAATGAACTCGAGTTTATTCTGATTATGTGTAATGGTCAGGTCTAGAAAATTAATTTGTTTCTCTATCTCTTTTTCGAGAGTGACCTGTATGTTTCAATTGAGATAATTCATAAATGTCTCAAACTGGTTCAGCTGTCGTGTATTATGTTTTTTACCTAGGTCGGAATTTACTATAGTGATCTCCAAGCTGTTCATAAATATGTCTGCCAAAAGTGGACTGAGGGGTAAGCCTAGTGGTAAACCTGAGTCCTGCATTTAAAATTTATTTTTGAACTGTATACATCAAAAGACAACGTAATTTCAAAAAAAGTGATATGGTCTACTCTGCCTTGATCTTGAGCAAGTACAGATATATTTTGTGTTTCAATTCTATCCATGTTGTAACCTATAACAACCTACCAGATTTTATTGTCTAGTAATATAAATATTTTCAAAAGTAGTGCCTGTCAGCATATATTAAGCAGCCAATTCCAATGAGTGTATAAAGCGACCTATAACTAGTATTGCTCTCAAAAGTTTTTTTAGGTATAGAAAGTCCGCTGATCTTTTCATACTATTACACCTATATCATCCTCTGTATCTGAAACAGCTATTTTTAATTCTAATTTAATAACAATTAGCGTTTTAGTTTGTTTTTTACTAATGATACATATTGATGTGTTTTATATATTATATACTAACGTATCTTTGTAATAAAACCATATTGTATTGGCCATTGCTGTCATCTGCGTAACCTGTGAATTTTCCATCGCATTGAAATAAGAATGACACTGTTAACATAGAGGTTAAACAAAATGGGAACCAGTACTGTGCCCTGAGGAACGTCACATTCAACCTCTTTTCGATTGCCCAGCACGTTGGCCACTCTAAAGACTTGTGTCCTTCCATTAAGATATCTCTTGAATATTATTAAACCGTTTTCTCTCACACCTAGATCTTTCTAAGTCTGTATGAGTCGCAGATATCTGTCTGTTTCGAACGCTTTGGTCGAGTTGATAAACATGCACAAGCATGGTTTTTCTTCATCCGAAGCTATATATCTTCCATTAGTAAAACTCAAAATGGTATATTCAGTAGATGTGTTTTTTTTAAACACAAATTGATTTGGGCGGTAGCCTATTTCAAACAGTTTTTCGAATGTGTGTGATGAGGGAGATTGGCCTGTATTTATTAACCAAACATTTATTTATTTTTTTTTGCTTTGCGTAGCTTTCTTATTCTTCAGTTCTTTTATTATCGCGTGTATTCCTTATTTGTGCGTCGACACTGATACTAGGTAGTTTTCTGAAATTGTTTTTCCAGACACTGAACTGGAATCCGTGTTCATTTTGCCGACTAGAACGATTTGTCATATCGTTGTTATTGGTGGGTGATTCCTCTTGTTCATTCTCCACTGACATAATGAAATTTTTACTTTTCTCTGTACCAGTCACGAGTCATTTTATATGTATAATATTTATGTTTCGGAAAATCAATCAAGTTGTTCAGTTCATTTTGAATCCAACTCTCCATTCAATAATTGATTTTCATATTAAACGACATGCAGGGTCTGCCATCGGAAGTGTACTGCAAGGGATAACCCTTCGAATAAATCCAAAAATAGAAGTTTGTTCCGACTCAAAATCCCTTCAAGTGGAGTTGTTATCACTCAATGTTTGATCATGAGAATGGGGTGGGGTGATACTTTATTGATTGTTGAATAGGCGGAGTATCAGCCGAGGCTGTTTTTCAACTCATGTACACGGCTTTGTGAATATAGCTGGGATTGCTATTGTCTCAGTTGAAGTACACTTCAAAATACTCGCATACTCCATAAATAATGGGTAAATTTCACCAATCTTCAGTCGTAAGATTCCAATAGGACATATCTTATGGCATGCACATATATCTTAAAGCTTACTCTGGTTTTCTAAATAATTATATATGAAAACTCTTGTTTCAATTAGAATAATGTTTGAAAGAGTTGTTTGAAATGAAGAAATTGGGATTACTGGTAATAAAGAATTTACGGCTGGTTGCATTCGGTTGGAATGAATAGTAACAATCGAACAATCGAAACAATATAATTCACTACCTTTATCTGTGAAATAATTGAAAAGAGAAAAGGCTTTAGAACCTGAAATAAAAAAGCTCATAGAGTCAGATGAAATTAATGTAAATCTTCATCTATAATTTTAGAAAACAATCGATTACCTCATATTGAATTCTGAAAATCACCTACTATACTCTAAAATAAATATCATTAATCACTATTATGATACTATTCTGAAAATAATGTTGGATTGTTGATACCTGCAATTTGAAGATAACTATCAAATACTCACCTAGTATTATATTATTTTCTGTACCTGTTTTCCTTTAATCTGAAATCAATATTTACTGATCACTCGTCTGATTCATAAACTGCATGAACTCTACATTTTCTGGATGAATCATTAAGAAGTGCAAAACAGAAGCATTCATGCTCAGTTTGTATTCTTACTGATCGAAGAAATGAAATGATGCAAATAAATGATATTGTAAGAATCGATCACTGATCAGGAATTTTTGTAAAGCCGCCATCTGTCATTAGAAGCTAAGACGATGAATCATAATTGCGATATCAAAAAGTTTTTGTTTTTGTGATGATTAAATGGAATATTGTTAGGAATATTATGGATACATTCGGTGTTTGTCCATGCTCGGATATAGACGCCACTCAGTTATGTTCCTGAGTCCTATCCTGCAGCCAACAGTTATTCTGGGATATATTTATGCTGACTTGCTTTCTACTGATACTTTTTATGCTGAATTGCTTTCTGCAGAGAAATATTTGTTACGATAACTCGCGTTTTTGCCATATATACCCTTTCATAACGCATAGACATGTCGTTGTTTGAACTGTATTATAAATATAGGCTAGACACTATTTCACTCATTCCAGTTTTATCACTTGTAACCTGCATTTGAACTTTTTATCAAAGCATTGAGAAAAGTGAATCTTTTAGTGTGTGAAACGTAAAAGTTGAGAAAAAGTTATTCAATATAAAATTGGTTTCAAAAATACGAGAATGCCTTACGAAAATTTTGTGGGAGATGATTTACTTTTATAATATATGATTCTCAATAAAAAACTAAATTAGTCTGATTGAGCCTATTCGTACTTTTTCGTTTCTTAAATTTTTGTATTGCCGTAATTTTTCTTTCAAGGCTTATTTCTCCCTAATCAATTATGATTCGTAACATTTTTGTGATTTTCAATCCTGAAAGTAACGAAAATATCAATTTTTGGTCAAAATTCCATTGTTGTATATTTTGGTATGATCAAATAGTATCTCAATTCATTTACCATCTCAAACGCATAGGCTATGCTTGGTTTCTATGGCAGGAAAAAATGAATGCGTTATTGATATCTGTTGAGAACTGTTAGACGTTTATTAACATATCAAAGATGAAAAGACTGATATGCTATGTAGTTATGCAAAATCAAATAGAAATCTTCTAGCATATCAGTCCTTTCATCATTTGGATACATCTTTGATATGTTCATAAACGAACACATCAGTGTTCACTCGGAGTCAGTGAAGAGACTTGGAGGTCAGGGAGATTACGCCCCCGTCCTCAAGTCATGTAATTCCACGCTCGAGTAGTTCTTGAAAATGGCTTCAAATAAATAAAATTTGAATACATTAACTAATTGATGTATTGAAAAATTAAAACATCAAAATTGCTAAAAAGAATATTACTACCATATCAAATTTACATAATAAAATCGAGAAACTCATATAGAAAACAAAAATTAATCGAATATCATTCACAAAATTACTTGTCAAAATTGTGAAAAGTCATATATCGGTCAGACATCTGGAACATTGATTAGTTGTATTATTTCTCATAAGAGTGACTGTAGAAGAAATATTGAATCATGTGCCTTAGCAGATCATATTGTTCAATATGACCATAATATGGATTACGATAATACTAAAATTCCACTAACTGAAAAGAATCTTTCCAGAAGATTGAGGTTCATACCATTTTTACCTTCTCCATTTAATTTTTTGAAGTAGTTACCAGCTGGCTCCCATCTCATTAATGACTTGTTATACTAATCATGTGAATGCTTCTTCACTTCAAATTTATTTTGTGTGAGATAATGAGTATTGTTTAATAAATGCAAAGAGCTTTTATTATCGTAACTTTGTGATATACATATAAAATGTTTCAAATAATAGATAATAAATTTGACCTAATTTGCTATTACTCGCCGATATTTATTATCACATTACATTTATTCCCACCTTTAGTGTTTCCTGAATCATTGGAAATGATAAATTTTCCTCTGACATTAATTTTCACAATAGAAGTTTTTTTCTCACAGATGAAGAAGCGTTTGCTGGAACAGTTTTGATAATTCCATACTAATGCATTTCCTTTAACAGTAACTTCGAGACACCATTGGACACCATGAGCAGAATGTTTATCGTTAGCATCTCCTTCACTCCAGTTGAACCATTTTATGGGTTTACCATTTGACCACTTCCATATTTGATTCACTCCTCTCTTTCCTCCAATCCAATAAGAATTCTTCTCTATGGAATAAATAGTAAAATAATTGGTTTGAAATAAAAAAAGATTGGAATGTATTATTTTGTAACCACCGAGCTATCGCAATATGGAAATAGCAAAATTCTTTCAGAATAAGCTGTCATGATAAAACTTCTGAAAACAGTTTCCTAATTGCATTGAAAAAAATGGAGAAACGTGATCAGGAATAAATTCTGTTAAAAAAAAATTGAATAATCGTAGATCCGGAAATGCATTGTCTCCAAGATACCGACTGTAGAACTTTTCCAAAAAATTACTATTTTGTAGTGATACTATATCTCACTTTTCATTTCAAAATATCCAGTGATGAGAGGTTCATTCAGTCTTGATTATTCATATAGCTCTGGGTATGTTTCTTGACCTGTCAGAAGCATATGACTGTCTAGATCTTGTAAATTGAATCAGAAAAGTATGGAATAAGAGGAAATGCTCTGAAATGGTTTCACTTATATTTAGCAAACAGACAAGAAAGAGTCAGTATCACTAAAGACTCAAAAATCTTCAAATCTGATACTACAACATCTATAGGTATACCGCAAGGAAGTGTAGTGGTCCCACTGTTGTTCGTTATATTTATGAATGATTAATGCAAATCTGAATTAGCAGAGAATCAATTTATAACTATATATGCTGATGATACAAGCCTTCTGGCAGGGGGAGAAACATATCTGGAGATGATGGTAAACTGTTGTAGCATTTTCCAGAAAACAAAAAACTGGTTGAAAATAAATAAGTTAGTATTGAACGTGTCGAAAACTGAAGTGATTCTATTTGCAAACTATCTAACAGCAGAAGAAAAACCAAATGATATATCATTTTTCAATAATTCTTTTCAGTTATCGCATGACACCAAGTTTTTGGGTGTTTACATTGATGAATGGCTGGTCACAACATATAGAGAATAATCAGTAAACATCTAGAAAAGCAAGCAGCTTCATCTCTTTATTTTGCAAATTTTGAATCTGTCATGAGATAGGGAAAAATTTTTTAGGGGTCCAATAAGAATACAAATTGAATATTTGTTATACAAAAAAGAGTAATGAGAATAATCAAATATAAACATAATGAAGACTCTTGTCGGACAGTTTTTAAGAATAATAACATCATGACTGTATATGCTCTGTATATTTTTTAATGTTTAATGTATTTGTTCAAAAATAGAGAACTTTTTGATCTAACTACTACAGCACACTAATATGAAACTAGGAGGCATGAACTCATTTATTCAAACCATACATTGAGAATCACTGGCAAAAAAATTTTACAACAAATTACCAGTACTTGTTAGACATTCTGCTAGTAGCAATCAATTAAAAAAAAAACATCAAAAGGATACTTGTCGATCTAGAACCTATCGTGTTGAGGATTTTTCAAAACTTCAGTTTTGAAATATCATTGTGTATGAAGTCATTCACATATATGTTGTAATTATTTTTTATGCAAATAACTGTGGAATTTTCTGAAACAAACATTATTTCTATTTTTTTCCACCGTAGTGTGCACTGGTCAGGCCCCAGCATCATCAACCAACGACCACTCTCCAAACTGTGGGGAAAGTGATCATTCGGTCTGAGAATCATGTGCCCTGAGCAAGCGCAGTGAGCCAAAAATGACAGCCTTCTGCATCTGTCTGACTAAGATTTCTGCCTCAGTGCGGCAAGCCGGTATGATTTCAAGATTCGAGAGTAGAGAGGGTATCATTCCACCAAGGCCTCCAATAATCAAAACAATCATCTTGACATAGTGGTTTGGTAATAGTCTGCGGAGTTCGAAGAGAAAATCTCGATATTTAATCCGTTTTTCCTCCTCTTTTTGGACAATATTCGTCTCGCCAGGAGCTGGAATCTCCACGACAAATATCGTCTTGCTCTGGTGGTCAGAAAGGACTTCATCAGGCTCATTAGCTTGTATGAGCATAAGGGTGAAAAACGAATAGTTCCAATAAATTCGGCACTTCTCGTTCCCCACAACGGATTCAGTATCTCCCGGAGCGTAGGGCAACACCGGTGTCTCGTCAATACCGTAAGAGTGCCGTAGATGGTGATAAAGCACTCTTAGGGCCGCGTTATGTCGATGGATATAGGCCAAGACCGCATATGCTAGACATGCTGACAGCAAGTGCACTAGGGTCTCGGGCGCCTCGCGGCTGGCCCTGCACCTTGTAACAGGAATCTCTATATTATTATTATTATTATTATCTTCATTATCATTATTATGATACCTGAAGAAAACTCTATACATGTAATTGCAATTCAGACTGATCACATCACAAAAATACTTTAACGACTTTGATTTACTACAGGTTCTAGGTTACTCTTTTGTATAACATGTGTTACGCTTGATACATTTCCTATTCATATATGTTCATTCAGCCAAATGTGTCAGCATCATCTTTTGTATTCTGAAATTAGTAAAACTGAATATTGTAATCAGACGGGAAACTAATGTCTAAAGGACTTCTTTCGACACTCTCCTTCATGCTGCCACTAGAAACTTGCAAACTTACGCTCTTTGTCCAGCAGTTTTTGATTTTTCTCGAAGATTGTGAAAAAATTTCTTGGCTACAGTTTTCGGCTAGATTTTTTGTGCGATTGCGTTAATAAATATATTAAATTCAATTGCAATGTGGACTATACACATTAAAATCCACTTGTTTTTCTGCCGGCAAGTAAACGGTGTCTCCTTCTGTTATTTTCTCTTCCTGGTGGATCAAGATGATAAGAGGTAAGGAAAAAAGTGAAACCAAACAGATTTCATGCGGACACTTTTTCGCCACTTTGTCGACCGGACACTGGATGAAATAAACGGAAACGTTTCAAAACGGTGAAAACAAGTAACTCTCACCTACTCTTGGTTAATACTTTAAAAACACTTTCAAACTGCATATCGTATTCAAAACTTACATTTGTGAAAGAATACATAAAACTGACTTCGTAAGTAACGAGCAATTGTGACACAATCTTTTCTCTCTCATCTCTGCTCAAGCAGGTACTTTCTTATGAAAGACATTTTAAGTGAATAGGGTTTTGCCTGGTGTACACCTTACGCATCCAGATTGCATAATTCACAAATGATTTCTCAACTGCAATTATACATTTCAGTTTTTCTTTACCGGTCCAATGCGAGTGACAATTATAATGAGTGATTTTTTGCTGGTATCTTTTTGGCAACACTGTTTTGGACAGATCCCGCGTAAATCGTGTCTTGTGTCATTGTCAAACTTGTTTAAATTGGTCTATAATTCAACCATGAATCGACTTACGAATGAACAACGTTTGCAAATTATTGAATTTCATTATCAAAATTCATGTTTGGTTGAGAAAGTGCATCGTGCACTTCTTCCAATTTATGGGCAGTTTCGTCGGCCTACTGAGGAAGCTATTCGGAAGCTTGTGACTGAATTTCGAAACTAGTTTACAATATTGGACATTAAACCACCAACACGCATACGTAGAGTGAGGACCGAAGAAAATATTGCGACTGTATCCGCCAGTGTTCGTGACGATCGTGAAATGTCCATTCGCCACCGTGTGCAGTAATTGGTCCTCTGTTACTCCACTATGTGGAAAATTTTGTGAAAGGATTTAGGTGTAAAACTTTAAAAGATACAGCTGGTGCAAAAATTGAAGCCACACGACCTCCCACAACTCTAAAATTTGGTGAATGGGCGCTGGTAAAGTTGAAGGAAGATCCACATTTTTATCGAAAAATTGCCGCATCTGGGGTGAACACTAACCACAAGCATTGCAAGAGCTACCAGTGTATTCCGAAAAAGTCACTATTTGGTGTGGATTATGGGTCGGTGGCATCATCGGGCCGTACTTCTTCAAAGACGACAATGGCCGGAACGGTACTGTGAATGGCGAGCGCTACCGTCTGTTTATTGACGACATTTTGTTTCCCAAAATGGAAGAATTGGACATGCTTGACATGTGGTTTCAACAAGACGGTACCACATGCCACACGGCACGCGAAACAATGACCCAATTAACAGCCGCCTTGGGTGAACAGTTCATCTCACGTTTGGGGCCAGTCAGTTGGCCGCCTAGATCGTGTGATTTAACGACTTTGGATTATTTTTTGTGGGACCATGTTAAGACTCATGTCTACAGGGATAAACAAGCAATGACTGACGCTCTGGAAGCCCATATTGAAGCATTCATACGTGAAATACCGGTCGATATGTTAGAGAGAGTGTGCCAAAATTGGACCTTGCGCATGGGTCATATCAATTCCAATAAAGATTTTATCAATTTTTTCAAATTTTTTGTGTGCTTTTGAAAATCGAATCCTATACCTCTTAAAAAATCACCCGTTAATAGTAAATACGTTACTTATCTCTCTGGCACGATGATGTTTGGTTATTGCTGATATGAGGTATATTTTTTCATTTTTCTGTGATGTGAGAGTGTGTCACTTATTTCAACTGAGCAGTACTTCTGTGAGCACTTCAGGCTGCTTCGAACTCCAGTGCTATTGAAGTCATAAAGCTGTTGCATGTCCGGTCTCTTTATCTATGAAAGTTTGTACTCCCCATTTATCACTTAAGTGGCTGGGTATTCGAGAGCAAGATCAATAAATATCTCCATAGTAGGTTGAGGTTACTACCCAGTTATTAAAGTTACCAAATATGTCAAACAAATATCGATATATAGCTTAAAAATATTGTCTTTCGAAAGTTGAAGGTTTCAAAACTTGCTGTTACCTATCCTAACTGAATCTTCCTCACGACTTACTTTGGTTTTCTCAGCATTTTGCACTAGGCATACGGTCGTTGAACCTTAACAATACATGCTTTCAATAACTTCCTATAATTCACATCGGATATCTTTTGGAGAGTTTCCTGTCCTTTGCCTTCTGATACAACTGTCAGCGCTTGATATGGTGAATATATTCTGTGGAGAAATTTCTGTTTCTGAAATCAGTCTACAAAAGTATACAGGGTAATTCAAATCCGACCCCCACCATTGAGATCTCCTGAACTACAGGAGATACGTCGAAGCTTGACTTGGGACAAAGTTGCGTTTTTTTGTGCTCAACAAAATAATGTTTCCAAACTTAGTATATTCCGTGTGTTTTCGGAAATATCCGGAAAAAACTTCAAATCGGAATTTTCGTTTCTATTTTTTTCTATCGTTATTTGACAAATAGCTGGAAACAAAAAACAAATTTCCATCAATACTTTTCTTCAGCTAAACTTTTTCATGTTCAGGTTTACTATTCGACGTTTCGTCTTCTGGCAATCATCATCAACTTTTTTCTATCATGGGCGCCATATTGTTTTTTCATACAGAATAATAATGCTTCACAGGTATTGAAAAAAACATTCTCATCTGAGATGGTCATGACTCCATAAAAAAATTTTGTTTGATAAACACTAGTTGTCAGAACTCAAGCATCATAAGTTTGCACAAATATTTCAGTCCTGCTTCTCAAATGAAGAAAAACAAGATATGTTGAAACTTCATCATAAATTTGATAGGAGTAGTACGAAAACAGCACAAATTTACTTTGAATTATATCCGGAAAGATAACAGCCGGATAAAACATTGGCTGAGTACGGTGCATTTCAAAAACCAAGAATGAAGTTTGGAAGCAGAATGAAACAAAATACTAAAAATAACTTATTAGCTGTGGTAAAACCCACATACCTACTCATTTAAAAACATTAATACCAAAATATTTCAAATACGCTGTATGTATAAGGTTCTGACAACTCCAGTTATGAAATACTTCTATTTTACAGAAATTCAGAGAAGACTGGCATACAGAATCATATACTGGGCACAATCACCTGCTGCAAAACATCTCTTCATTACACAGTAGAAGTGCATTCGTGCCATGTTTCGTAAACCTCAAACAGAATCTAGTAGACTTCTCTTTAGAAAACTACAAGTATCCCTCTTTATTTCTCTTCACATATTGAAAACTGCTTTTACATTTACAAACTTGGAAAAACTTCGCTCTGTCGTAAAGACATTCACGGTTGTTCCACCAGGAATCACCATCTGCTGAATAGTCCTCTAAACAGATTGAACCTAGCCAAAACGATGCTCTAAGCATCGAAATTCAAATTTTCAATAATATTCTCCAAAATATCACAGATGAACCTACCTATTTCAGATTCAAGAACTCACTGAAAAAAGTACTAATTGAGGGTACATTCTATATTTCAACTAAAATAACTGCCGTTATTTTCAGTTGAAACGCTATTTTGAGGAAACATCAATTGTTTGATTTTTTTGGTATATTTCTAGCCCAACTCAGTTCATCATCTATGCAAAAATTTTCCACATTTCATAATGAGGGAAAAGTATTTGATTCATGTTCCAGAAAAATATGTCCCGACTTCCATACGAAACTTTCAGATGATAAATTGGAGCTTTTGCGGGAACAAAAGTACGCTATTAACGTATTATTCCACTGCACGGCTGAACATTCTCCATTCACGATCTTTTGCTGGTGATACTCGTTTTTCACGGTTAAAATGTTTTGTTGTGCTCTTTTAGAAAATGTCCAGGACATACTTCTCCCGGTCCCTTGACGGAAACTTATTTGCGTAAAAGAAGTGGGGTTTTCACATAAAAAAATTATGTGATCATCCAAAAATTCAACCGATTGCGAATATGTTACAAACTCTCATGAACATTTTTTATATGGATGCTTTCAGTATTTTTGCAAAAGCATTTCAAACCATGCAAATGCATCTAATATAAACGAAATTTTTCGAAATTATTACTTCAAAGGAACAAATATTTTGAAAATCATGTACTTCAAAATATTGATGGACTGATGAAGCAAAACTGAGTATTTTTCTGTTACTTTTTTTATGAAAGAAGAGTTTTAACTTTAACAATTGTTTTGTGCTACCTTTAAGAGACAGTACAACAATTGAAACTGCAAAAAGTTAGTTATTTGCTTCCACGTATTGTGATCAAGGAAGAAATCTGGCTTCAGAGAAATCCGGCTAACACTATCAATATATTTTTGTAGAGATTACCAATTTCTCACTATCATTTTTAAAAGAAAACATTATCAACAATAATTGATGTTTGTTATCTTTTGATTTGCCAGTGATCAATAATAAATCCTTCGAAAGTGAGGGAAAATATTATGATCGTTAGTATTTCCATCAAAGGTATCAATTTTTCACGTTTCATATGCACATGAAACGGCTCAACTTTCAATGTCAGGATTTGAAAAGTTGCATTCATGATACTCCCTAGTTACAATATCGAAAGCTGAGTCTGGTATTGCATAAAAGTTTTGAGGCTCGTTGTCATTGAGTTATCTGTTTGCATTCAGAGCTGCCGAAAGAGACAGAAAGTGATTTCTTATTCAACGATCGAACTTGAAGCTTGAATTTTACAACGGACAGCGATTAACACCCTTGTTTGGCTTCTATATTTGAGATTCGATTTTCTGCCCCATAATCATATAGATGACGTTTTGGTAGAAGGAATTACCATGATCTTTTCTATGAGATACTATTTCTTGCCCGTGGCTTTGCCCGCGTGAAATTCGGTTTGTCACATTAAGTTTCGTGACATGACCAAAATTACACAAAACCTTTGTTAATTGTAGCCTATATGTTATTCTGATGTATAAGTTGTATTTCTGTAACGTTTCATCTAGATATATTCTGTCATTTAGGCACGAAAGAGTCACAAACATACATACATTCATCAACACAAATTCTCACATTCATATTAGTATGGAATTATTAGAAGAACAATTTCTATAGCAATAAAATTCAGCAATGCGCTTTTCAAGATTCTTCTAGTTCATCTCAAGATAATGCTGACTTGCTTAGGGAATTGGTTTCAAGCTGTATCAGAAGAGTTTATAATAATAATCTACCTGATTAGGGGGAATCCACCCGCAGCCACTCAACTTAGACACTCCAGCTCTAGCGCAGTTTGAAGCTTTCAGCAGAGAGCTTCGACAGCAATCCGATAACCCCGGATGACATTCGAAGAGCCCTTGTGGGCTCCAAGAACTTTACTGCTCCAGGCCCAGATGGGCTGAACACTTATTGGTGGAAAAAGCTACCAAGCACCCACCGCCATCTGGCCAGAGTTTTCAACTCATGGCTGGACGG
>WOGR01001828.1:7444-18829 GCA_015342045.1 Leptinotarsa lineolata | reverse complement strand
GGGAAATGAACAAGTTTTTGACTTCAAAAAAGTGACAGCTTCATCCACTTTTATACGTCACAATCTCCAGTGTGTCTTGGTTTTGCCCTTTTTGCGTTTTTGTAAATATCAGAAATAGAAATATCCGTCGCTGCTCGACTGTAACGTCTATTCGTTTCATTACTAGATATTTTTCAAAAGGATTCACGTCTTTTCATCCTTTTCCCATCTATACGTCTTGAAAACTTTTTCTCTATACATCCCCTGTTTTCCCAAATCCTAGGAAACCTTCCTCCAAAATTTCAAGTTATTTCTGTCATGCTATAATGCTATATTGAGCGATACTTCAATAATCGGTGATAACAAACAACTGGATAAAGATAAAAATCATTATTTAAAAAAGTAATACCAAACTAATAAAGTAAAAGTTAACTATCTACATTCGGCCATTCGACACTGAATCCGACTCAGATTCACTTTGATTTTCAATCCATGGTTTCATATATTCTGCACATGAAGACGTATACATTGGTCCCTCGTGACAACCTACTTCCACAACATCTTACCTCTCATTCGCTGAAACCTTCACAATTTCATAGGGTCCTAGATATTTCTTGTGGGTTTTGATTCCTGCTCCAAATTGTGTTTTTTTGATAGCTACTAGGTCTCCTATCTTGTATGATTTTAGATTTCTCCTTCTCAGACTATGAGTTCTTCTGTTTTCTTCCTGTACTTTTGGAATCTGTTTCTTACTTTCTACTCTGAGATGTTCTCTACCCTCATTGAACTTTTTTATTGTAGCATCCTCTAACAATTCCTTTATAAGTATGTCTTCTTTGTTTCTCATCTTGACACGTGTAAGAATTTCGAATGGTGTTAATCCAATGCACCTCTGAATAGTAGAGTTCAGTGCCCTTTGCACATGTCTAATGTAAAATTCTCTCTTGACCACTTCTTCTGTATTAGAAACAGCAAAATGTCCAATTTCGTGTGATCTCTTTATAATTTCAGTCTGCATTGCCTTTGGAGCTACTACTAACTCTCTTCCATTGTCGAATTTGAATAATATGTCATTCCTAATGAAAAAATCTGCATAATCCTCTGTACACAAAATCTTTTTGATGACAGATATATGTTCATCTGTCTCTTGAGCCCGTTTAAATCGTTCTATAACACCAACTTCTTCCATTAACGTCTTTGTCATTGCCATTACAGCTGGATAACGACTCAAATCATCTACATGGGACATCCTGTTTCCTTTTGGATGTTCAATTTGATATGAATACTTCTCTAATAGAAGAGCCCATCTAGCAACTCTAGTAGTCAAGTCTTTCTTGCCCATGGTCTTCTGGAATGCTGGACAATCTGTTACAATTTTGAATTGAACCCCAAGTAAATATATTCAAAACTCTTTGATGGCTTGAATAATGGCTAAAACTCCGAGTTCATAGCTCCCATATTTTTCCTCAGCTGGAGTAGTTTCCTTACTCATGAAGTACACCGGATGAAATTTGCTATCTTCGTTAGACTTCTGCATCAGACACGCTCCATAACCATATTTGCTCGCATCTGTGTGCATTTCTGTTTCTGCACCTTGCTTGTAAATATGCAAAACTGGTTCACTGGAAAGAAGTTTTCTGAGTCTTTCGAAAGCTTCTTTCTGTTTCTCTCCAAATACGAAGTGTTGCTCTTTCCTCAGCAAATCACTCAAATGTTTTGCAATAATTGAATAAGATGAAATTAACTTGCAGAAATATCCCATCAAACCCAAAAATAACTGGATCTGTTTTAAGGTAGTTCGTTGTGGATACTTACTGATCGCCAAAGTTTTTTCATTGGATGGTTGAACTTTTCCATCTTCAACTATGAATCCCAGATACTCAATACGTTTTTTTCAGTAATTGACATTTCTTCTTGTTCAAAACCAATCCATAGTCTTTTGCAACCTGTAAAACTTTCTGCAATCTCTTGAGTCCTTCTCCTTCCGTAGAACTCAATATTATTATATCGTCCATATAATGAAGCATTATATTTTCAACAATCAGCTCTCTGAAGATGGTACTAACGAATCTTTGGAAGACTGCTGGACTATCACAGAGCCCAAAAGGACATTTTAGGAATTCAAATTGTCCGTGATGAGTGACGAATGCAGTATATTTAATACTGTCGTCTTCTATTCCAACATGAAAAAATCCATGTCTCAGGTCTATTGTACTAAAGTAATCAGCATATTGTAGTCTGTCCAATACATCGTCAATAAGAGGAAGAGGAAATCTGTCTTTCACTATGTTTTTGTTCGGTTTTCTGTAATCACAACATATTCTTGTACTTCCGTTATTCTTCTTCACGAGAACTATTGCACTAGCGAAATCAGATGAACTACGTCTTATAATTCCCTCTTCCAACCATTCCTCTATTTGTTTCTCTACCACTCGTTCTTCTGGTAATGCTAATCTTCTCGGTCTTTGATGAACTGGTTCTTCATTCTTCAATATAATTTCCATTTTCACATTTGTGTTTTTGATCTTTTCAGGCTTATAATCTTCTATAAGCTTCTTCACTGCCTCTCGGTTTTCTTCATTGTCTATGTGACTCACATTTACTACCTCGTTTTCCCCATCAGATTCTTCATTCAAGTTAATCTTCATCAGAAAATTATCTGTTTCCTTTTTCGAAACAATAATTTTACCATTTCTGAAAACTATATCTGCTTGTGATAAAATATAATTTCTTACTATAGCTTTGAAGTTGGATGCTTCATCAGGAATAACATGAATTCCCAGTGTCATCTGTTCTTCACTTATAAGAACATTTTCCTCAAATGATCCCATTGTTACTATTTTGTTTGATCCAATACCTCTCAATGTCAGAAATTCTTCATCTAAATTTATATTTTGGAAATTTGTCTCATACGCATCCTGTCGTATCGCAGTAATATCACTTCCTGTATCTGAGAGAGTGCTAACATCTGAACATCCTCTATAATTAATTTCACACTATTTTTGGAACCACTTCCACTATCGTCATAGTCGAACTTCTACTTCCTTTATTCCTCTCGAAACATTTGGCTGATGTATGATCATAACCAGAACAAACAAAACACTTCGATCCTTTCGCTTTATCCGGACACTCGTTGGATAAATGACCTTCCTGCCCACAATTGAAACAAAGCCCAATTGTGCTTCTTTTATGCTTCTTCTCGTCTTTGTCTTTCTTCGTTTCTTTTCTCCAGCCTTTCCTATAAATATCATCTTGATTTCTCTCTGCTCGCTGATATTGTGACTTCACGGTTGTAATTTGCTCGTATAATTTAACTTTCTCTTCAAATTCAGCAAAGTTCAACAATTTTATTCGATGTCTCATCCTGTATACCTTCGATGATATATTCTATCAAAGCTTCTGTCTCTATATTTGCTCGGCTGCTCGGCTCGGGGCGTCATGAGTCTGAGCTGTAACCTCAATCTGGAATGGGTATGCTGCAGTATTCTGTAGTGATACAAGGGGGACTGTCTCTATTTATGTAGTGAGTGGCCTGTAGCCGCCTCATCCTCAGCGCTGGGCCGCCCTCGGTTCCCACTATGTGGCTTCTCTAGGCTCCCAGTACTCAGGGTGAGGCTATTCTCCAGACCTCTATCTATGGCCTCATCAACATCAGGTTTTTCCTTGTTCTGATTTGTTTCGTACTCCGATACAAAATTCTGTGTTTCCACAGATTTTGTATTCGAAGCGTTGGTATCGGAGTTTTTATCCTGTTTTCCAGAATTAGGTATATCCTTTGGAGCTTCTTTTATTTTGGTATCTTCTATACGAGTTGAGGCGGATCTCTTTGTCCCTATTAGTGAAGATCTACTGAAAGAGCTGGACCCATTTTTGTCTGAGTCAGATAGTCTGTTCATAATCTCACCAATTTTTGGAGAGATTTTTCGCCCTGTTGAAGATTCACTTTCGAGATCTGTCCCCTCGCGAGGAATGGAAGTACTGCCTGGGGTTGGGTGGCGAGATTTTGCCTTCCCCTTACTTTTTGTGTACCCTGGTATATTGAATTTATCGCTATCTTGTATTTTTGTAGCTCCGGGGCCCGACCCCGGAGTAGCTTTATTCATTGACTACTCCTTTTCCGTAGGTGCGATCAGCAATACCCACGGGAAAGAGTAGTGACTCTTCCGAAATTCTATCAGGATCGGAAGGTGTAGCGAATGCAAATTTTCACCGACACTTCGACAAAGTGTGGTGAGAGATAAAATTTGCTGTATTTACACTTTTTGTAGGTATCTTACCTTAGCGAAAACTGTTCGTTTTTAGGTCTGCAAAAACTTTTTCAAGGCGCGCTTTTTCAAACTGATTGGAATTTTATTGATAACGGCAAACGGACAGTGTAGCGAAAGTTGGTCTATGATCCGATCAACACAACCACCTTCCACGGCTGCCTGCAGCGAAAATGTATCAGGTAGTCTCACAATGCCTAACTTTGGATTCTGCAATATGTGTGAGGAATTCTACTGTTGAACAGAGTGAATCAAAATTTAAAAGAAATACAAATTATGAAACAACCAAAAAAATCAATTGGCGCTCCGGGATAAGAACAGTACTAGGGTTTCACGACATGGTTATCAAAAGATTGTCCTGAACAAATGAAAAGAAACAGTGATAATAGTTCAAATTCAAGGTTTATTAATATTATAGGGGAAGATGGTGGGCCAAAGAAAAAGTTGTATCAAAAATATTTAATTTTGAAAATGGCGTTTTTGTTACTCTGTGTGAAAATCTTAATGCGATGAGTTGTTCAGAGTTTCTTAAATATCAAACCATCCTCGTGGCCGTTATTTTTCAAAGAATATTCTTTTACACATCCCCTCTTTCAAAATATTCACAATTCGCTGGAATGAACCTCCTGCAGTCATAACATATGGCCGAAGAGACATTGAAATATTTGTGAAGTTTTTCCAGAAAATTCGAAAGTGTCCTCAAAGACGTGAATAAATTCATAGGTAAAGTAAATACTGACTTCACAAATAAATTCATTCTCATAATTTTTTCTCCTTGATTGAGGCAACATCATTGGTTTCCCTTTTAACCTAAAGACTACATAAAATGCAAATGACTTTTTTCATTTCCATGACTTTGTTTCATTCATAAACGGGAACATTTGTTGTTGTTATTGGTCTAACTCGAAACAATGAGTCTATTCATCTGTATCTAAGAATCATAAGTCAAAGTGGCTTCAAACTATAAACAATGTCTTTTAAAAAATGACTAGACACCTGAAACAGGTGGGTTGGTGATTGTTATTCAGAACTGCTGATAGATCTCTGCTAATTTTAAAATGCATCAATGTAATAAAATTGTTTTTCTGTCACTTGGTATATTTTATTCAATATTGCACTGAGTATATTAATTTTTGTGAATTGAGAATGGTTTTTCCTATCATTTAGATGCAACATGGATCATAATAATAACAGATCATTAGACGTTGTCCATTTAAAGGACACCCACACAATGGAGGCCTTAACTTCAGACAATAAAACAAATGGACAGAAACAACTCTGCATGTTTTATAAGAATGTGAGGCATTGGATCACAGAAAAAAATCCATCCATGGCCAACCGACATTATGTATGGAAGAATTATCGAAACAAGTGTCATTAAGAATTATCAAAACAAGTGTCATTAAATAAACGAGTTAGACCGTTCCAAAGAATACAAAAAAAGTATATTTCATCTTTATTTTATGAACGTGAGTTAAATAAAAGGATATTATGTTGTCTACGTCATTCGGACCATAACAACAACAACTCAATCGAAACCTTATTCATCAAACCTAGTTTAAATAGCACAGTAGAACATACTAAACTACAAACATACATTCCATGATATCAACTTGAAATTCTATATGACTCTATTTGATGAACACATATGAAAGAATGGGGGCAACCACGAAAATTCTTGCCGCGAGAGGGCGCTGAGGGGTGCGAGGTCAGTTCTCGAGGTTATTTCATCATTTATATATGGATATTTTTTTTAATTATGCGATAACGAGTTGAGAAATCTTTTAAAGAAGGAAGGTTCAAGACCAGCAATTCTAGAGCGGAAGGTATCAAGAGGTAAGGTGGTAAGTATTGCAGCATAGTTAGAAGTGATTCATTATCTTTCCACAGGGTTCGTATATTTCCTAACAGAAATAGTTATGAATGTTATAGGTGTAACCATTTTTGGAATCTATGAGAACTTATGTATGAACGAAAAATTAAAAATATCAGGACCGAAATATTCCGAAGAGCTAGTTAAAAGAGGGAATATTAAAAAATGTGAAAAAATAATAATACCTAAACAATAAAAATTAAGATAAAATAATGGAACTAAATGATGTAAAAATATGCAAAAAATTAGAATAAATACTTCACATTAAACTACTTCACTTGTGAACTGAATGATGTTAAAATATGAAAAAAAAATGAGAATAAATACTTCACATCAAACTACTTCACTTGTTTACATATTATTGACCTAAACTTATTATTAAATCCATTTAATCGCCTTGACCTCTAGCCCTCCAGCGCCCTCTGACGGCCTCGCCGATGGTGGCCCTCATTGATAAATACAAAATGAGTTTCTATAAAATTCAGGTGATTAAAATGGTCTAAGAAAGCATTTTACTGATTTGAGTAACTAGTTTAAGCAGTATAAGGCAAAAACGTTTTTTACAAGAGGTCAAATAAAATACATTACTTACTCGAGAAACCAAAAACAGAAATGTCTTGCCTGGTTCATTCTAAAAGAGTGAATTATTATGTTGATATCATAATAATTTTTACTAAACACATTCCGACTACTTTTAGTATCAACAAAAAGTAAATATTTTTTATAATAAAGTTTTCTTTACCGGGATTTTCCATTTGTGAGAGACAAAGATGAGGTTCAGCCAGTGCAATGGTGTCGAGTAACTGTATTTGGCCCAACATTGAAACAACAGCTAATCTGGAAGATATGGAAGGTATAAATTTCAAGAAGAACGGGTCTATTACTGTTTGCATTGGTGACACAGCTCTGAGCATCCTCAAGTCATATACCATCAAAAATCTATCTACTGCCAAATTGTTGTGTCTGAAAAACATTTTAGTAAAGTAAGTTTATGCTGTGTATATTATGAGAGTTTACCGTTTACTGAAACCACAAGTGACCAGAAGATTTCCTTGTACATCGAAATCGCTCAGGCTTCCTGTATGTGTTTCAATACTGTGTTCAACTTTGAGACTGTTGGGATCTCTCAAATCTATCCGACCTAGGGGATTGCCCGCACACACAAATCTACTATGTGGCCTTAGCATCACACATCCCTCACCTACATCAGTCTAAAAAGTTTTAAAAATGATTACAATTTCTGACAAACAACTACAATTGAGTTCATAAAAACCGCGTCACTGAAAAGAGTAAAAGTAATTTCAAAGAGAAATCAAAGTAACTGAGTAGCTTTAGCTCGTGCACAGCAGGCCATCGAAAATGTAGCATGAGGCATAACTGCCAAGTAAAGAACTTTCCGCAAATATCCAAAAACATGTCAAGTTTCATAGTGGGGAAGGTTTTACCCAAAAACCATTGCAGAGCCTTTGACCTTGTGTGCAAGGGTGTCATCTCTAAATGTTTTATGTGGAAATGGGATAGAGTTATACCTCAATGAAGAGAACTCACCAAAATAGAACTGAAATTCGAGAAGTTATAGTACTCTTTCTTATTGGCACCAGTCTCACTAGTGGTACTTTTCTTTTGGAATCATCATTTACATTTTTCCATTTCCCTTTTGAATTACCTGACATGAGTAGAACATTTTTAGATAATTCATATAACTTTTTTATTGGTGCTGCATCTATTTGTTTTAATATTGTATTAAAGTAATCCATTCTCTCATTATTTTCTCTCTTTAATAAGTACTGAACACTCATTACACTTTGCTTCATATATACAATCCAAAGATAAAGGTGTTCTTAAGTTTTGTTGGCAGTTTCAAAATGAACTCTTTAAAACACAATGTATTTTAAAATATATATCTATGAAACCTGTCAGTGTATTGTACACTTCAAAATGGTATGCTGCAATCCTCATAAATCTTCGTATCATTTAAACAATACTAAGACAGCCGCTAAATGTTTGAACTTGAGTACCTTACAACTCTAAAAAGATCTAAAAATTATGAATTCTACTAGAAGAATCCTTTTAAAATAAAAAAAATCTATATGGTCTTTCCTAGTTATCAACTTTAACGTTTTCATTATAAAAAGTCTTGTTTAAATAAGTAACAAAATTTATGATTTGATTCAAAGAAGATTTCTATGGCTGGGATTTAATCAAATAAGCGAAAGAATGTCATTATGTACTGTCATCAATATGAGTAGATTGAACTCATTCGTGTCAAAAGTCGTAATTTTATGAATAAAATAAGTGGTTTTTCGTATAATGTTATCCAGATTTGGTACTGAAGAGATGATAAGGCAAGTGTCTTACGGCGAAACATCAAATATCTACCAGTGAAGATCACAGTGTTCCATATAAATGATTTTTTACTTCTTTCATCTACTATACTGTGTAGTGATTCTATGAATAATATCTGATTCAATTCCATAACTAATGTTTGGAATACAAACTGAATAAAGAAAAGTGTTTTTTCTACAATTCAATGTTAGTATAAAAGTATTTGTTTCGAAAGTATTTTTCTTTTGTGTAATTCAGTGTTTATATAAAAAGAGCTGTTTCGAGAGCGCTTTTTCTTCCAGTTTGTTTATGAAAGTTACTTCTTTGCATGATCTACACATCTTTGTATAGAGTTACCTTTTTTAAATCGATTGCTTTCTTCCTTTCTTTGGAAAATTCCCATTTTTTTGTACAAAGATGGAAAAATAAAAAAAAGCCAAAACTTTTCAAAAATTTATAAATTTTATCACCACGATCAGGTAGGTGAAATTTTTGTTCAAGTTTGATTTTTTCAATCTAAGAAGATTGTTATAAATATTTCAACCACAAATCAGGTATCTAGATACCGTATACAATTATTCAACATCAGAAACAGAAACAATTGACAATCCAATGAAAACAATAAACATACTGAGTATTCATCAAGTAAATATTTTCAAATAAATAAAGGTTGCCTTCAACATTACCATCAACATGATACCGAGAAAGAAAACTGCTGATGGAAAAATTATTATTAACAAAACATTAGCCTACTTCCATAATTTGATGTTAGTAAAAATTTCACTATTTTTCCACATGTTACAAATTAGAATTTGAAATTACTTTGAAAAATAAATCACAGTATTAAAGAAATAATAACTGAAGAAAATCTGAAGGCGATTGATCATAGCTAAAGTTCTCTTGAAATTTTTGTTGAACCCTTCATCATATTCAGAATCGGTCCAATTTATCAGTTGAATATAATTTAAATAAGACAATCATTTTTCATAATACAAAGGTTTGATTGCAAGCTGTCAACTAGTTCCTAAAAATATCTAGTTCGCAAAAATAAATTCTTTCTGTTACATTTTATATTCATTTTACAATTCGAAAAAAGGGTGACTTACCACCATGCTCTCTTTACAAATACCGAGATTGAAATCAATGAGTTTATCTTGATGTCCGCCAATTAAAAATCTAGTTGGTGACATTTGAAGGATACATTGCATCTCGTCCATGTTTCCGGATCTAGATTATAAATTAAAAAATGTTCAATTTTCACCAATTCCAGTATGTTTTCAATAGATTCTTGTTAAAAAGTATATTTCTTTTATGAAATAATAGCCAGTAACAAGCAAAATGTCCATAAAGTGTATAAAACAGTTACATACATTACTAATAGTCTAGCATATATCACAAAAGGTAAAAAAGTAAATGTTCACGGAAATCGTATAGAGCTATTTTAGTACTTTTATTATTTGTAAATCTATGTTGATTTGATGAGAGAAGGTAATTAACCATTAGAAATGTTAGCAGTTGATTAAGCTCAAATAACTTGGATACACCGGAAAGTAAACTTATTTCTCTATAACTATCATTTCTATTTGTTGGGATTATCTTTCTTGAAAATTGGAGTAGCCCTATTAGCTAAGCATTTGAACAATTTTTCGCTCCATGATTGAATTGAATATTCAGGTAACTACTTCAGTACAGGTGATAGAAACGGAAATAATTTTTTTAAATGATTCAAGTGTGGGATAGATAGGAAATAATTTTTTGAAAATGCCCTTTGAATTTGGAGGGGATAGAAATATATTGAGAATTTCTGACTCATTTCAGAATACTATTCCCACCCATCCATAACTTTCCAAGTGTTATTATTTTTAATCAGAGAGTACTATTAGTCATACTGTTAAGACAGAAGAACCAAATCGAAATATTTCTGTTTGACAATTTTCAAACAACAATAACTTTAGGCTCCTTATTACACTATTGAATGTGTTCGAATTGAATTCGTGGGTGACGAACACGTATACACACGATAGAAATATAGATATAGATGGAAGTTAGGTACATAGCTGAAATCAACGGGTATTCATCAAATATTGTAGGTAAGTTAATAAGGAAACGTAAATTTAAGGAAAATCTTCGACTTTTTAAAAAATATATGGATTCAAAGTTTATTATTCTTGAATCCGAAAGTAGCCTTTAAAACTTCTTGCTCACTCCAACAAATGTTAAGACAAGATGTTGGAAAATTAAATTAAATTAAATTCAATTCAAAATATACTTTATTATCCGAAGAATAAATTCTTACTGACAAAGCCTGGTGAGAAATTAAATAACATTTAAATAGAATCACAGAAGTAAAATTACAAAATGTAAGTGATAACATGAACTGAAAAGAAACATGTAAATAACAATAACCTAAAAAAACGTTCAGAATATAAGAACATGGTCAATAAAATAAAATAAATCAATTTAAATTAAATTGAATCAAAACAAGTCAAATCAATAAAATACTTAAGATAATAAAGTTAGTCATACTCAATTATAATCATCCTCATAGAATTCTGCTAAGCTATAATAAGGTCTCACAGAAAGCAGTCTTTCAACTCTTTCTTGAAGGTAATTGGACATTTTTTAAGACCGTTGTAAATAATGGAATCTTTAACTAGGGTCGAAGAAGGCATCGGTAATTTGAAGCTGAACCTTTGCCTGGTTTGATACACTGGCTCGTCCAAGTTGTTAAACAAGTTCCTATTTTTTAAGAGAAGGCAGATAGTTTCCGATATAAATAAGAAGACCACAGTTAGGGTTCTGTTAGAGACGAAAAGAGGCCGACAAGAGTCTCTAGGTTAGGCTTTACATATGCATCGTATTGCATGTGTTTGATTCAGTAATACTGATTGAAGGCATGTGGTAGAACACACACTCCAAAAGCAAAAACCATAACGAAGATGG
>WOGR01001827.1:0-18831 GCA_015342045.1 Leptinotarsa lineolata | reverse complement strand
TTGAAGTGTTTTGTTATATCGAAAGTGAAATAAAGTTGAGTTTGATTATTGTTCGGTGTAGTCAATTATTATTGAACCCACGGGTAAAAACGTAACAATATGTTTGATGTCTCCAAAAAGTGTTAGCAATAATATACTACCAAATTTATATTTTGCTGAAATAGAATTCTCACATCATATGTTATAGGAAATGTCTTCTCCAGCAGAAACATTATTTCATTGAAAGTGTATTCATGCAATGATGTAGCTGGTTGTCGTATTCACAAGTTCCACATCAGTTGATAGAATTCCTGTAACATACCAGTAACATGTACATATTCATCTGAATACTTATCTTCATTGCTTGAAATTGCTGTTTACTCTGATCTGTCAAAAAATTGTCCAATTGATTATCTTCTTTCTGTATTTCTTTGATGGCACCATGACTACAATGATTTTTTGTGGGATCTTATTCATGAAAGCTGTTACAGGTTGGATAATAAGGAGTCTGGTGACGAAATACCCGAAGCAGAATTGAAGGACTTTGTTGAGAAGCCACCGACAAAAAGTAAAAAAAAGACGAGGGTTGAAGAAATAAGAGAAGCAATAGACGTAGATCCACCTCCTAGAAGAGGTGGAAGAAGAAAAGCTGTTGGCGAACAAATCATTTCCCCCAAGGCTGCAACAAGGACTCAAAATAAAGATGAAGCTTCAGCACCAACAGTTTCTCCTCTGAGAAAAACCACTCGGGGTAGATCAAAAAAAGTTATAGAAGAAGAACAGCATGTTAAAACAGAAGAAGTGAAGTCCATGAAGGAAGTAGAAAAGTCCACAGATTCTGATATGGAAGTAATTGGTACTGAATCTCCTAGAACGACCAGGGGTAGAAAGAAGACTGTTGTCCATACAGAAAAATCTACCAAAGGAAATAGAAAAGCAATGAACTTGAAGCTTGAAAGTAGAGAAACTGAAGAAGTAGACAAACCTGGTAGAGTTAATGAAAATGTAGATGATGAAACATCTGAAGAGCAAGTAATAGCTTCAGTTGAATCTCCTAAAACAACCACCAGAGGTAGAAGGAAGGTCGTAAAATCTCCCGTTGTGGAAAGGACCACAAGAGGTAAAAGGAAGGTGAAAGATCAAAAATCTGAAGAACTTGACATGGAAACAAATGAGTCAAAATCTGCTAAGGGGAAAGAGAAAGTGAATATGGATGAGCAGAAATCCGATAAAGACATACTTTCAGATGAATCTCTAATACCAAGCAGAAGCAGAAGAAATATTCCGGAGGTCGCAGTTGTAGAAAAGGTTACTAGAAGAAAAAAGAAGTTGATTGAGATGTCTGATGATATATTGGAAAAATCAGAAGAAAGTACTGTAACTTTAGAATCGCCAAAGATACCAACGAGAGGAAGAAGGAATGCAAAAATTATGGAAAAAGAAATTGTGGAAAAACCAACAAGAGGTAAACGAAAAGTAGAAGTCACCGAATCTGAATCGCAGAAATCAAAAAAAATCTTGAAGAGCAAAGACAAAAAAGTGGACGAGATTTCATCGGAACAATCTGAAGTTTCGAGCACGCATTTCAAAAAACGATATCCAAAGACAGCAAAAATTACTGCAATAGAAGATGAAATTTCTTCTAATCAAGTTGACAGCACTACAGGAGACATATCCCCTGTATCTAGCGAAGAGTTGGAGAAAGAAAATGTTCCTAAACCACTCAGAGGGAGAAAGACGAAGAAAAATTTGGAAAATGAAAAGCTAGATGACAAACAAGTATTAAAAAGAGCAAAGAGGGGGAGGAAGGTGTGTTCAGATGACACACTTAATACTTTGGAGGCACGAGAAGATACAAAAGAAGCTGAGGTATATTTTGTAAACTATTTCTGATATACTTTTGTTTAAATGAATGCCTTTATTATTTTAGGATGAAAAAGTGGTCAAATCTAAAAATAGAAAAGTGGTACAGAAAAAATACTCTGTTGAAGAACTCAAAGAAACAGGCGAAGAGATCAAAAACTCCAAACCTACACGAGGCATCAAAAACAAAAACAGTGAGGAACTTCCAAGTACCACTACCAAAAAACAAGCCAGAGGAAAGAAACAAGTCGAGGATGAAGCTATCGAACCAATCAAATCGACGAGAAGCAGGAGGCGGAAAGAGAGCGAAGAATACATAGAAGAGCCAGCTAAAAAAACTACAAGAAAAAATAAGGAAACCAAAGAAGAGGACGCATCAGTGGACGCTACTAAGAGGTCGGGGCGTTTGGCCAAGAATAAAGCAGTGGCAAAACTTGCAGCAGAGGAAACTAGTTCACCGAGAACGAGAGCGATGAAGGGAAATTTTAATAAATACGGATCTCAATTTGAAGTTGAGAGCCCTGTGAGGGCAGTTGGTAAAAGAAATAGGGTCCATTTTGAATAAAATGCATCAAGTGCTTCGTTTAAGAAAACTTTACGTGAATCATACCACTAGTGAGTTTTTTTTATCAAAAATACTTGCCAGTTTTGAGTTCTTCCTTTTACTTTTTTGTACAAATTTCTCTTTGATTTATATACTTATATATATCAAGATTTTATATTTACACATTTATGGATACATAGTAAGTTTGAGAACAATAAAAGTTTCATTTTTGATGGTCAGATTGATTAATTCCATCTAATGTTATTAAATTTTTCTGTGTAAAGTTCAACAAGAAAAGCTACATATTAACGATTCTATTTCAAAATAGTTTCTGGTCTTGTTAGGTCATGCATCAGTTATGGCAAGTTTACAAAAATACGCTCAGAGTTAAATGTTGAGATTACTTGAAAGGGCATTTTTTAAGGCTTTTGAAACAAGATATAACACCTTGATGAAATTTACACTAGGGAGCAATGGAACAATTCTTGCCCAGTTTTTACTCTTCAGGCCATCGTCTTGTGCCTTGTACGGACTGATCAATAGGCTGTTGTCGATGACACTCAGCCTTTAATTGATCTTCGATTTCTATTCATTAGTGTTGACAATCAGAGACCACAACCAATATGCACGAAATATCTAAAAGATATTTTTTACCCAAACAATTTGCTATTTTCAGGTAGGTACCACTTTTTTCTGACGAACCATTTCCGGTTCATCTTTTGGATACCTAAAACATTTCATCTGTTGAATCATACTTGTTAAATAGCTGTATTAGTATCAACATGTTATTTGTAAGAATAGTGTATATTTTTTGTTCATTTTTCAAGGTTCAAACCAATGTATCTATAGCCCTTAATTTGTAAATATTTATACAAAGTTATAGTACGATCTAATTTTAGGACCCGTGCCAGACAGAGTGAAATGGAATAGAGGGGTCTTGATTTTTTTCTGTTACATTTTATTACTAGATCTTTTAACTGAAACTGCTTCCTCCTCTTTCATCTCTAAGATGATTTATTTGGCACAATGTGTCGCAATATATTTAATATATTTTAGTACTATTGAAAATGTAATTCGAGTAAAAAAATTATTGGAAATGTCTTGTTTTATTTAAGTGAAACAAAAACATTTGATGTTTCAATATACGTAAAAGTATATTGATAGAATTTATGAAAACAGGCGAATTGAGCGAGCAAGGAATTTCCAAGGTCTTACCTTTTAAAGGAATTAACAAGGTCTTACCTTTGAAAGGACATTACAAGCAAAGGTCAGAAGAGCAAAAACCCAGAAACCCACATGACATAATTGCTTAGAGCGTGTCTACGGTCCCAGAGTAAGTCATTGGTTTTCCATGATTTGATATTGATTTATCTGAATGGCATTCAAATATTTTTCATTTGAATGTGTTTCAAATGAAATATTTTTTTAAATAATATAAATTTATAAGGTACTATACTTGGCCCCCTGTATATCAATATGATCTCATTGGAGACAAATGGAAAAATAATAAGTTTTGCTGACGATACAGCCATTTTATATACCGCCGAAACGTTGAATGATCTCAAGAAGGAAACGGAATGAGATCTTATCAATGTATGATAAGATCTTAATAAAGATCTTATCAATGTATTTGATTGGTTTCAACACAAAAACTCGCAGTCAACTTCAAAAAAAGACCAATTTTGTTCCGTTTCCTAGTTACAAAAGCAAGCTGCCGAAATACCAAACACTAAATGTGAACAAAAACACTCAAAACAAAAATCGAAATACTAAGTATAACATGAAATACCTAGGAGTAACATTTGATTCACATATGCAATGGAATACTCATAAACGAAGTCATAAGAAATATTCGACCATTGCTTTACAAATTCAAATATCTAAAAAACAGATATTACTCGCCTCAAAAATATCATGAACTGGTGGAATCACGCCTGACGTACGCTATCTTGTCAAGGGGCTTAGTGGCAAAAGTACATTTGAAAAAATTAGATGTCCTTCAAAAACTATTTCTTTAAAAATCATTTACAATAAAGTATATACATATTCTTCCAAACACTTGTTTGAAGAAACAAAGGTATTCGATTTTTGGCAGATATACATATATAATGTGATATTCTATACTTCTAAAAACAAATACTCGATCGAACATACCTACAATACATGCATTAAATTAAGGGAAGTCGTGAAAACAAATCTCGCCAGAAAAGAAATAGGACAGATATCATATACTTACCTTGTCATTAGAGTGTACAATGAATTACCGGAAATATACTAATTCTACATCCACTGTATAAACTCCCTCAAACTGATCAAAAAGATAATAAAAGGCTACTTACATGTGACAGACATGAAATACATTTTCTTGTCAAAAATTGAATACTTCTATTTCTTTATATACAATTGTTTTAAATCCTCAATTTACTAATTTACTTTTTCACCTAAATGATAAGTGTAATTATTTCTATGGGAAACATTCTGCACAATATACGAGAAAAAATGAGCCATACGCAACCATTTGGTCCTAAACGGGTTCTCTCAGTTTATTTGCAATTGACATCCAGAGTTTATATGCCATTATTGTAAGCATTTCAATGTGTGAATAAACATATTATTATAAGGTACACTGAAGTACCATTTTAGAAAATAATTGTAGATAGAAGGATTATATGATGGGATGTTTGGAATATGACCTTTGTTAATGTTCATAGTTCCCATGCCACACCTAACTTCCAGACTTTCGAAAGCATCCAAAAGTTTGTCATGTACCGATCTCAAGTGTGTTCATTGATTTCATGGTGGCCATTTTTCAAGGCGTGCTGAGCTACGCTAGACTTTTATCATCTCCGAAATCGGATGACTTACGTCTGCTTTGAAACTAGTACCAATAACTCGTTTAGTCTAACGGACATACTTTTTGTCACAGACCCCACAAATTATTTCCTATATTCCAACTTTTCATTTTCCCACATCTTGTCTTTAGGGTTATCTTTATCTAAGATTTGTTAAAGTGAGCAACCATTTTTGTAAGCTACTTTCACGTTCAACTTCTTGAAAAGTCTAGCTAATATGTTAAGTGTATCTTGTTTCATAAGGAGGAACAAATAACTTTCAATCAATGAAAAGTCGAAGATTTTTCCCAAGTTCCATAAATAAGTTGGCTTTTTATTTGAAAAATACCTATTGCTTACAGCTACGCCCCTGATGAAATTCATCGCAATATATCTTTTTTTTACTGGAAGAGAACGTAACAAGCCTGATGGATAAGGTAATTTAGTCGCGCCATTTTATGTTGTGGACAATGATGTAAGCTATCAGAAATATATCTAAAAAATACTAGCTTTGTATATATATAGTCTATATACAAAGGTACTAGTATTCTTTCTGTCAAAATCTAGGTTGTAATCATTAAGACATCTAAGAATGATAACTCCTTATTGTTTTCAACGTCATTTGGGGATTATTCCTTATCGAAAATACATCCGCCATAGCATTGGAAAGGAATCTTGAATTTGGTGCAAAGATTCACGAGCAGGCTGCTTCCTGGTCTTGCTCCGATGTTACAATGAGGACATTTGTAGCCCTTTGATCAACCTACATCCCTCTTACAAACTAACCTCAGAAGCTGGAGAACTGGGAAGTTTTATGGATCCATATAAACGTGCACCATATCGATCTTCAACCAAACACTACAAATCAAATGCGATATCTTTAAAACGCATAACAGAGGTGTGTTGAAGCGTAAATTCGTTATCTGTGCCTGCATGATTCATAGCCGGTAATTAAATCAACAAATTTCCACTCGAGCAGTAAATAGAAAGATATTGAATAACTCTCGCATAGGCAACTTGCCACAATTAAACCGACCCTCTCTTTAAGAGATCCCTTGCAGGGTAAGTTTGAATATTTCCTGTATGGTAATGGAGAAGTAGAAAGCTTCACATGTTTTCCCTTGGAGATAATTAATAAACTCTTCCAAGAATACCGTAGTATTTAAATGTTCAATTATTGAAACTCGTATCACTTTACAAAATTTTTATTATGTACATGTCCAGTTTTATAAAAACTATTAGAACTCCTCAAATAAATAAAATAATACTACAGTGACGATCCACTTTCGATACATATAAGTATACATAAACAATATAAAAATAGGAATTTCACCATTGTAAAAAATGGACTGTATCCCGGCAGTATCCACGTTAAAAAAATAAATGGATTTTATTTATTCAAGATAAAAAATCATTATATTTTAAAAATCTTGTTAAACTTGGATTGTGGTCCTTCATTTTGACCTTCCAACACGTCTTTCGGCAGTTCATTACTGCACAGCCTACAGCAGTATACAAATTCAGAATGAAAGAATTGTCAGAGTTCATTACTCTGGCCAATACATTTCTTCTGGAAATGCACACACTAGTCTCGTGTATGTCAAGGGTTGAAATAACAGAAAATTGATGTTTCCAGGTTGGGGGTAGCTCGTTCCTAGGTTCTTGCATGGTTGATTGGTGACAGTCGCAGTAACCAACAGTAAATAACCGAGAAAAATTTCTGTTTGATGTTTCACTTGTCTTCAGGCATCTCGTACATCCATACCTTAAAAAAGGTTCCCACCAACCTGGAAACATGTAAAAGTCAGGCAATCCACAAAATGGTCCAGTGAAAGTAGGTTTTGGAAAATTGAACATTAAGATATGTTGTAATGAAATTTCAATGTTTTTATATAATTTCCTAATTTTAGATACTGTAAGTTAGCAGGGACATCCTCCATTTTTCACTGACAAAACCTTATTCAAGTTGATATTCCAATATCTTCTTGAAAGAAATAAATAACTTATATATCCTATATAATCAAAACAAAACCAAAATAATTTGATTCCAGACATTCTTACTGGGTTACAATCTCGAACAAATATATAAAATCAAGAAATTATTAGCTCCCCCAAGAAAGGAGAACTCTGCATGTCAGATATATGAGCTGGAGTTTTTGTTTTCAAATGTCAAAACAACATAATATGATAATTATCACTTACATAAGGCCCCCAAGCCCTCTTAACGAAAAAAAACTTGGTCTTCTTGAGAGAAATAAAAAATTTCTTTGATTTGATTCAGGTAAGTTTTAAGCAAAGCAAATATATGGTATGAAAGCAAACTTTATAAATAAATATATCACAAACTACTACAGACAACTGTATTGTAAGGATTGAAGAGTAGAATAAATTTTAAAAAATGTAAAATTGATAAATGTAGAAAAAAAATAGTTTTTAATTTTTGAAAATATTCGAACTCAACAGGACATGGGCACTGGTATTCAAGTTATCCTTTTATTTAGTTTCAAACCGACAATTTGTATCAATTCGAGTAAATATTTACATAAAAGCAAAGAGTGTATTTAAATTAACTTAAAACCTTCATTCCTGACCACATGCTGATACTTTGTAAACATCAAACATAAAATATGTGATAGAACCAACAAACTTGAATGTTCGCTCAATTCAGTCAGTAAAAAAAAAGTTAACTATTATCCTAGTCTTAAACTATGGCATTCAATACAAGTTTTTGATAAAATAACATATTTTGACAATTTCCAACCATCAACCTTATCCTTACATATATATTACAACTGAATGCAATGTATTTCTACTTAAAACTCTTTTCCCAACAAAACTTTTTAAAAATACTCGTTTCAAAGAAAAATAAGTAACATTTTTGAATGATGAAAACTTGTCAAAATACTAGTACGATAGAAACATGGGAACATTGAAGTTAATTACATAAATGTTGCCTTATACCCTCAATATTTCCAAAGATTTATTATAACAGATTGCAATCCAATCCGGCTGGGTGGCACCCCATTGAATCTGGTTGACTTCTCCTTCTGCAGCTGTGTATGCTAATATTGGGTCTTCTATTGCTCTCGGCATTTGTTGGATGTCCCATATTAGAGCTTGGTGATCATCACCAGCTGTACAAATGTGACAGCTTGAATGAGGAGCCCAAGCAATACCGTTTACACATGCTCTGTGGTTATTCAGCCTCGCTACCGGAGTGCAAGGAACCCTCACATCTAGAATGATAACCTACAAAAAATAATATATGAGATAGTCTGCAGAGATGAGATTTATTCATCAACTTGACTTACAAATGAACTGAAAAGTCAAATTAAAATGAACTGAGTAGAACAGTACAAAATGTGAAAACATGTTATGTAAAAATTATGAATTAATAATAATAAAAAACATTTTTGGCTTTTTAGTTCACAACTAACATAATATAGGGTCTTCCAACAGGAACTTCCAAACTTTGACAATTGGTATTGGCCCTATTGTTGAAGCTACATCTGTCAAATTAGTTGTCATTTATTCAGTCTGTTTTGCCAAATCACCATAGATGGATATATTTGATGTAGTTGGGTAGATGGTTGAATATTCTTGATTCACAAAAATTCAGATAATTTTGAGTGACTTTTCATACTTAGGAAATAAGGTGTAGATTTCATTTTTTCAACGAGTCTTAATAAAATGTATATCTTTGTTAGATTTGAAATTGCTTATGTAACTGAATACAGAGATTGATAACTCGTAAATAAATAAAACTGGAGGAAAAATATGAAACATTGTGAAATTTCTACACCATGCAGGAATTGGGAAATTCATCATCCAGATACTACATCTACCAGACATATTGAAATTACGCCAGATGGTACAACAAAAACAAAGTCCTGTCAGCTGTTCTCATATTGTTGTGGTTTCTTGTGCTCTTCGTGAATGAAAATAATTTATTTTACTTATTCAGTTTCTTATAATGCACCAAAAAAACCATTACCCTCACAAATTCACTAGTGCCATCATCTGTAGAAATTCCACCTTACAGTGAAAATATGACAAAGATCCTTTTTTGAGCTATGAACTATAATTTGAATTCAATTATATGTTAGAAGTTAATACATAATTGAAGACAAATCACCTATTTTGAAACTGATAAACCTACCTCACATGCATCCATGGCTATAGTTGCCAAATAGTTTGGATCTTGTTTATTCCATGCCAACCTAAGCAGAGGAGTATGTGAAGGATCTTCATAAATAATTGTGGAATGTTCCAAATGTCTCAAGTCAAACATTCTGACTGATCCGTCTGCACCAACTGAAGCAAACATGTCCCTTCCTCCTCCAGCTCGTGAGAATGCTATATCATAAACTTCCTTATCGTGAGCTATAAGCTGTGTTTTAACATGACCAGTGACTAGATTCACTCTACCCATTACCTGGTAAATATTGTTAAGTATTTCTGGATGAAGTAAAAATGAAATATTTCACTAACCTGTCCTGTTTCCAATCCCCAAATGGTACATGTTGTGTCTATGGACGAGGTACCAACCAAATTGGGATCAACTTCATTCCAGTCAAAACTTGTTAAAGGTGCACAAAAGTCAGAATTTTTGTTGTTATTGAGTACACATTCCAGCCTTGTATCAGGTTCACCTGCTCTCCAGATCCTCAAGTAATCCCCACTGTAAAGGATATAATTATCTATTGAGCCCTGTGCTAAAATATATACACATGGTACATCAATCAAGTCAAACTTCTCTTCGACACAATATCTATGTGCAAACTTGTAAGTTTTCAAGACTGGTACGTGAATCTACCCTTACTTTCTAAAATTAATAGAAGTAAACTTTAATTTGAATCTTACCTTGTGGCCAGTAAATCCGGAAACATTCCTTTATTGTCTGGTATCCACATTATTTTAGTTGTTGGGTACGGATGATCGAAAGTACTCTTTGGAGTGAACTCACTACTGTCTTCATCCAGAGAAACTATTTGCACTTTATTGTTATATTCTTCAACAAAACTGCCCAACGCTAAGCGAAATCTTTTATCAGGTCTTACAGACCAATTCATGCTGTACAAGGGCCATGGGGCATTATATTTATAAATTTCTTTTCGTTTTCCAGCAGGCACAACCCCTGAGTGGGCCATATCTACAGAAAATTTGAACATGAACGAGTTCTTGGGCCACGTCCGCTAGTTTACTTACTTGAAATAAATGTTAGTTATATGCCCCAGAAATTTAAAAAGGAACAAAAAATACTGGTTCCTATATTTACATCGAAATGGCTTCTTTTAACCTTGATCAATGTTTGACTTTACAACTCTTTACATTCCGCCATTCTCCACATTACGGATTAAATACAGTGTTGCCAATATAAATTACAAAAATACTCCCCCAAACTTAGAACAAAACACTTGAGTTTTACTATTAAAGACTATCCTCACAAAATCCACGCACAGGATTTTCCGTTATTCTGATCCAGTGAAGTTACGAAACTGTTGATGAATGTATACTATACATTTTATCGAATAACAGATGACATAAAATAACTAAAGAAAAAACCATATGCATATCACAATTCGAAAATATTTACTACGAATAAAACAAATTTCAATAAACAGGAATTCTCCAATGTTGTATATATTAAAATAACATATATATTCTATAGAATTTAAAAATATACAGAAGTAAATCACACTCACTTCAGACCCATCTGTAGACTCGTATCGTTGAATTTAAGAACTCGCTTCATTTCGACTACTTTCTTCATTGTTTAGTTTTTTGCTTTTTTGCGTTTTCAGAGTGTTTACTATAAGAATATGATTATTTATATCAAATGGAAAATAAGTGGATTATATTTTCACCATGCCAGTTCAAATTTTGCGCTATTTTTCTCCGATGACATCACAAACGTGGCGGCCAAAATGTTTGATATTTCGTAATTGTCCCTATACAAGAACCCTGATCACAATGTGAATCAATGGGACTGTACAATTGTTCATACACCACACTCTAAAATAAAAATGTGGTGGTGAATGAACGCCCCTATTTATTTGTATTGTATCAAATTTCTAGAAGTAAAAGATAAAGTATTAGGTGTTTGAACCAGCTATATGGTTTTGTGGTTGAAGCACTGGAAATCTAGTAGAAATGAATATTTTGCTGATATCAAAAGAAATTCCATTCTCCTTGTGATCATCGATATGTATACTTTTGTTGATAAAAATATAAAATAAATCATTAGGCGGGTAAAATCGGTTCTTTTCAATAAGCTTCAGTTTGAATATCGGCAACACTGGTAAACCAACCTCATTTTGAACTCGAATAAAAATTGGAAAATCCAAATAAATAAAACAGTGTTTACCATAAGATGAGTATCCGAGCTTTTATGTGCCTGCGAAAATACAGTTCCGAAGCAAAAACTAGCAAATTTTTTACTACTCCGATTTATTACGTGAACGCAAGTAAGTTGTTTGTTTACCCTAATTGAAAATTGCCGGATTTTTGATGAAGTGTCTTTTCGACAGATTTTGATTCAAAGCGTATTACACTACTAATTCTTCTATAAAACTTCACAGTAATTATATATAGAAAAGAAACGCTAAATGACTATCACAGAAAATATGCTTACAAGTTATTGAAACCGTAGAATAGCACATCTAGCGCCATCTAGTTATCTCTACTGAACCCCTGCGAAGTTGTTGGAGGCCAGGACCGGACTTACTTATATTCTATAATTCACAACTGTGTCTCAAAAAAGCTGTAGTTAGATATTTACGTGAAAAATAAATCTCTGCAAATTTATACAATTTCAAAAACTCAATTACCCATGGTGACAATTGTATATGCATTATCATTGGATAGTGTTATTAAAGTTTATCAATGCTTATATATGCATTTCATTTACAAATGTTTGCGAATTATTGATATTGGGTTTATTAAATGCACAATAATTGTACATTACTTTGTTAAATACTTATAAACTTTTCTACGTATAGATACGTAGTTCTGCAAATCGTTCATGAGAACAATTTTCTAAATGCTGTACTTTTGAGTTTATGCTACAAACATTCTGAGAGTAACAATCAAATCGCAGATATGTGAATTTTTCAAGAATACCGTATTCTCCTGATTCTTTCATTGTGATGTCACCTGCGCATAAGATGCGACCGACGTGTAATTTAAGAATATTCGCTCTTGTCTTTATATTTCCAGTTCCAAATCCAAGAATATTTCTGTACTTCAGTGGAAACTAACTCTCAAGTTGTTCTGATGACTTTTGAATGAATGTTATAAAAACTATAAACTATTGGGAAAGAAAGGGTTTGACTTTGTACTTCTCCATCTTTATACAAAAAATGTGGAATTATTCCAGAGCAAAGAAGAAAACAATGAATTGAGTGCTTAATCTGATGAAGTTATCCAGATTGGTGCTGAAGAGGCAATCAGGCAAGTGTCTTATTCCGAAACATCGGATGTCTGCCATTGAGGATCGAAGTGTTCTATGTTAGTGAAATTTCACCTCTTTCATATTTTACATTGTGTAGCCATCCTGTGAATTATATCTGATTCAAGTCCATAACGAATATTTGGAGTACAAACTGAATATGAAAGAGTGTTTTTTATATAATTTAATGTTCATATTAAAGTAGTTGTTTAGAAAGGTCTTTTTTCCAGTTTGTGCCCGGAAACTTTTTTGCATGATCTACACGTCTTTGTAGAGAGGTTATTTTGAAATTAATTGTTCTTTTCCTTTCTTTGGAAGATTCCCACATTTTTTTTTATAAAGATGAAGAAGTATTCCCAATTTAATTATAAACTAGAAATAATCATTAATTTTGTGAATGAGGTAAACATTTTTCAATGTTCGTTTATTTTCTTTATATTTCTATTGAATTAAGAGCTTTCACATTTTTATAGTGCAATGAAAATAAACCCTGTGACGTATATATAAACTTGATTCGGAGCTCAAATTGAATTTCGATATGTGTATGAATCTAAGACTACGAATCATTTTCATCCACTTGAATGAAATATTTTTGTGTTAACGACCCAGAAAAAAAACGTATTTCAAATGGTACAATTGATTTGTCTATAAAGTAACTAACTCAGTAATATATTAAATTTCGGGATAGTGTCACTGTCCTAAACCCATATATTGTACGCCTCATCAACTCATTTAATAAATAATCATTCAATTTCAAACTTTTGCCAAGATATATTTTACAAAATCTTTGGTCCTTTAGATCATGTAATAACTAATTCAGAGGGCATTTTTTCTCCCTCTAAAGCTGCTATAATATTGCGAGCAGTGATAATTCCCATTTCATTCCTAGTTTCAATTTCGGCGCTTCCAATATGTGGCAATATGACGCAATTCTTCAGCTTGAACAGAGGGTGGTCCAAAGGTAACGGCTCAGGCGTCATTACATCCAATCCAGCAGCCCATATGGTTTTATTTTCGAGTGCTCTAATCAGTGCATCTTGATCTACTAAATCGCCTCTGCTAGTATTAACGAAAACTGCAGTAGGTTTCATTTTTGAGAAAGCCGCCTCATTGAACATATGTTTAGTTTCTGGTGTTGAGGCTGCACTGAGGCTTATAAAGTCGCTTTCGGCTAGTAATTCATCGAAAGACACTCTTTCAGCGCCAATTTCCTTTGATTCGTTCAGCTTCTCAGATCTGTTACAATAAACTATTCTCTTGGGATTGAACGCTTTCAGTTTTCTTGCAATCTCCTGACCTATTCTTCCGAATCCTACTATTCCCACAGTAGAACCTTTAATACCGGGGCCACACATCCAAAATGGCGCCCAAGCGCGCCATTCTCCAATTCTAGCTTTCTCGTTTGCTTCTAGTAGCCTTCGGCTGGTTGCCAGGAGCAGAGCCACAGCTAACTCAGCCGTCGCTTCAGTTAAAACATCAGGAGTATATCCGATTCGTATGTTTCGTTTCTTTATTTCCTTAACGTCCAAGTGATCGTAGCCTACAGACATCGTTGCGATAACTTTCAAATTTTTCCCAGCTTTGTCTAATACTGCTGAGTCTATTCGATCTGATAACATGCAGAAGAGTGCGTTTTTATTTTCGATGTTTTTCAATAGTTCATCTCTCGCTACCGGGCCCGGTCCTGTCCACGACGTCACCTCATACCTGGAAAGTAGTTTAGGGTTAGGTATATATGTAAGTATCTAAGTTTATTTCCGGAACGATGATAAGCTACAGAAATAAAATTATGTCTATGATGAAAAGGCCGACAAGTGATGATATGAATTTTCAAATATTATATTATTATTTCGTTACTTTTATACTACTCATTACTATCCACTACTAGTGAATATCGAAAGCTTCATAATTTTTAAAAGTTTAGTGATCAATTGTAGCGACAGCAACACTGAAAACTATTTTTATTTAAAAAATACTTTCTGCTGAGAATTCACAATCTTTCACTCTAAAGTATCCAGTTTCCATAAACTTGTTTTATATACGAAGATAGTGATTCATCTCAAAATAAAAATATGCATTTCATAATATTTGTAATGTCTCCGTCCGCTGTAACGCTGAAGTTAATACCGTGCTGTGTTGTAATTATAAAGTAATCATATCCATTTTACTTGGGAATTACCTGAACACCTACGTTTGATGTAGAGTTGATACGAATTATTTGCATTAATACTGAAGAAGAGTTGAAAAGAATGAAATCGCAAATTACAAAAATATTGGGTTAGGTACCGAAATGCAACTTTTTTAACTCTTTCCCCAAGAGTGTCACTCCGAGAAGATAAAACAGATGAGATATCATATTTTCATCGATTATTGAATTAATCGGTCAACTATTCGTCGCGTCGTGAATTGGCAACAGTGGTCAATAACCTTATTTGGTTTAAATGATTGATTTTTTACTCACTTTTTATTGAGAAGGTCCATCGCTTCTTTGTTAACATCCCTAGTAATGTATACAGATTGTTTGGCCATTTTTGAGAAATATTTCAGGTCAGATCTTTCGATTTGTGAAACGACTTTCACGAGCTTACTGGTAGAACTGTTTAGGGTGAGAGTAGAAAGACTTGACGCTGCCATGCGGATTGCCATCTTATGATAAAAATCCGATCCCGTTATATTAACCACGTGCTATTCATGACAACATATATCTGTATTGATGTCCAATATTTTATATACAGAGCAAATAAACGAATCGGGAAACATTGGCAACATAACTTTGAGGCAGGACTGTACTGAGCCAATTTATCTATCAGAATCTAAGAAAATAGTACGTAATTATTTACGGTAAGGGAGAGTTTACAATGGAAAATTGTAGTTCTCACATACAAGTGCTCTCGGGAAACCAATTACATCTGATTGGGATTTTGGTAATGAGTAGCACGCTTAATCAAATTGAACAACGTAATTTACTCAAATAATATTCAACTTAAAGCATTCGGGAAAGAAATGTTTTTGACTTTCTACTCCATCTTCATTCAAAATATGTGGGAAACTTCCCCAGGAAGGAAGAAAGCAATCAAGTTTGAAATAAAATATTTACAAAAATATGTAGATCATGCAATGAAGTTACTTTCAGATACAAACTGGAAGAAAAAGCCCCCCCCGAAACAACTACTTTCGCATAAAAATTGAATTACACGAAAGTAATTTGGAAACTACTTTCATATGAACATTGGATTACTCGAAAATCAGATTTTTCCATTCACTTTGTGCTGCAAATATTCGTTATGCAGTTGAATCAAATATCATTCATTGAAATGCTACATAATATAATATATGATATAGTTACGATATAAAATTTCACTTAAATGGAACACTGTCATCCTCAATGGCGGACTTCGAAGTTTCGGAATGAGACACTTGTCTTATTACATCATCAGCACCGTTCTCGATAACACTACAAGATGATGGCTGAGCACTCGATTCTTTCATGAAATTACGACTTCATGTACGCTATAATATATTTTTAACCCTGGTTATAGAGATCTTGTTAAAATTGAAATCGGGCATATTTTTAGAAAGGATTTGGGAAAGAAATGTTATTGGTTTTCAAGTTCTACATCTTTACACGAGAAATGTGGGAAACTTCCGCAGGAAGCAAGAAAGCATGATCTACACATCTTCGTGAAGAGTATCTTTTGAACATACTTGCTTTCTTTCTGCCTTCGGAAGTTTCCACACATTTTTTGTATAGAGCTGGAGAAGTAGGAAGCCAAAAACTTCAGTTTTCCAAAAACTAATCCCTCCTAAAAATAATAAAAATAAACCCCCTTCAATTTAAGCTCAGAGCACTATAGATACTTCTATCACTCCAACATTTATTGCAACTATTTTACTTGTTTACTATCGCTGTTGACCTCTTTTTTTATCTGGAACGGCTCTCTGAACTGGTCTCCGAACTGATTTGTTGTTGTGCCATTGCCTTACCAGTTTCTGAAAACAGTTGAACTCTCTGGACCATTCTTTTTCATTGCCTCTTTGTTTTTTCAACATTGGTTCTCTGTGTGCCAAGCCTGATTGTAGGAGCTTCCTTCGAGGTATGAAGGTCACATCGTTTGCACACTCAGCCATGTCACAGCGATACTTGACCCGGTAGTTCTTCTTTTGCATTCATCACAAGGTCTTTTTATGAAGAAGTGTCCTAATGTTCGGAATTCTAGAACATTTTTTATTTGTGCTCTTGGTACGACCAGCCGGTGCATTTTCTTTACCTCACCTGGGCTCTGTTACTTGCGATGCAATATTACATGTCAGATGTTCAGGAAATCCCACTGAGCATTTTCACGTCTTCTTGTTTTTTTGTCTAACAGTTTGTTCTCTTCATCTGTGGGCTGTAGGTCCGGTCCCTTAAAATCTGACCTCACGATTGTTTCATATATCGGTTCTTGAATTTCTTGTATTACCGGGAATGCCAGCTCTGAATAGTTATTTCCTCACCTGATTCCTTTTGTGATCCCATCGATTGCGGTGAGCATACTTCTTGTTGTTCAATTGTAATTTTAGTGCTTTGTCTTTTTTTCCAGGATCGGTAATTAGTGCATACTTGCAGGTGTTGGCAACCAGGTATACCAACATCGTTTCTTGGTGAATTCCGTTTAACATATGATTTGTTCAATGTATAGAGAGTGTGTATGAACCTGTTGACATTCTCCTTCAATAAGGGTTAATCTGAACTAGTGTGGTTCAGTTCAGATGCTGTACCGACAATAACACATATCTAGTGACGTCACACTAGCTTTCGCCGCTTTAAAGTAGCGTATTTTGATGACGCCAAATGCTATCAATTTGAAATTTTCGCCATTATATTCGGGTTGATAAGCACAATGTAAACGACCCTATGTCTTACGATGACTGAGCAGCGAAAGTTGGAGGCTTCAGGATACACCTAACCAGAAACCAAATCATTCGATAAATTTTTAGATACACTCAAGCACCGGCTGAAGCTTCGGAAGTCGTAGCAAACCGTTTTTCCGCAGCGAAGTTCCGAAAAAATGTTTTGCTTTTTTGATTTTTTTTCATTTATCAAAAACGTATTTTTTGAATATATCTCTAGTACTGCGTTTCATTATCATTTTGGAAATACTGTTGTAAATACTAATATCTGCATGGTGCTTTTCTTTTTTTTGTATTTTTTAATTTATGCTGAAGAAGAATGTATTTTGATCTGTATATTTCATTTTAAAATAGTTTTAGAAATACTCTGATAGCATAGCATTTTCACCTGCCAGGTTTTAGGATTATAATGTATGTGTACTTGATAGTTCAAATCTCTAAATAGGCTCAGCATATTCACATTAGATAAAAAATATTATTTCTTTCCGTATCGAGTGCAACGTCTTCTGAATCGTTGAAAATTTAATTATTATTCTAGAATGTAATCGAATTTTGGGAAAAAAACTTTTTGGCTTTTTACTTCTCCATCTTTATACCAAAAACGTGTTCAAGGGATCTAGAGTAATTCTTATTATCATCCATAATAAAATAGCCTTTGCAACGGAAATATTTTTTTGAATAGATTCAATTAATACTGTTTCCGTTTTTTTATCTAAGAAAATCATGTTTGAAATCAAACAAATTATGCGAATTTGAAAAAATCTATAATTCGAACTACTCTGATAACTTCTAATAATTCAGAGACAACTCAGCAAACTGATTGGTCGATAATTTGTTATACTCTGAAAAGTGATATATCACGTTTACGGAATACTTTAGTACCATCTAGAAAGTAGTAAGTTTCTGATACACGTATTTCATCAGTGGCGTAAATAATCGATAAAGTGAACCTTTTACCAATATCAAGGCCTGATTCGGGCGGTTATCAGTGCTTATCTGCGGCACAGGTCCGTACTGAGGACTCGACGAAAAAGTTCATCAGTTATCATTGAAAAATCGCAACTTTTGATTATAGAAGCTTCCAAAACCACCCAATCAAGTTGACGCAAACTTGTTTGTTGAAACACCCGTCGAGAAGAGTATTGCAGTTCTGGGGTTCAGGAAAAATGATTATTTTGAATTTATTCACGGTAGTGTAGAGGTTAGCACATTCGCCTTTCAAGCGGACGACCGGGGTTCGATTCCCCGCCGGGGCCACCGTGCTGGGTAATCGC
>WOGR01001826.1:0-18835 GCA_015342045.1 Leptinotarsa lineolata | reverse complement strand
AGCGTGTGTGAGCTCCTGCCTGTACAGGTATATCGGAGAGGTGCACCTGTGCAGGTATACCTCTCCGGTATACCGTAACGTGTATAGTCGGCCTAAGCATAATCCAACTGTTGATCGCAAAATACCATAGAACGTCTCAAATATACCGAATCACGATACCCAAATAATTTCATCCATCAAATCCCCCTTAATCAACATTTCATTTCCTGATGCTCATTCAATGATTCTGCCCATGAATCATAATTCTCAATGAATAACAAACAATATTTGATATCCCTACGTAACTCCATTCATAAATCAAGGCAGTCGCGATGGTTATCGATTGAACCCTGAATTTACTAATCTTTGAACTCTTCACTGGAGCTGTTAAACTTTAATGACATTCTGCATATAAAACTAATAGCTTCTGCCGTTCATTTATCACAGTTATTGGACGTCGTTTGTTTTCTCATTTCTGATAATGAAGAATAGGGCCCATTAAGGGGTGGAACGATGAGTATTGCAATATGGAAATGGAGTTGAGTAGAAAAATTCTCAACGTTCATTTATTTATAGAATTGGGATGATGTCTAATTTGGTTGTAGTGGCCTAAGGAAAAAAAAAGTGTTTTTTTGTTTGTTCAACATTGGCTTGATCCATTAACGTTATCTCCGTCACGAGCCATACAATCATTCCAGCGCCGTTTTAATATTTCAATAAATGTTTCGCCAGAAATGGGCCTCAATAAACTTTTCATTCGAGCGGAATTTATTACCGGTGAGCATTTTTTGAGGTCTACGAACAACCAGTAGTCACTGGGAGCCAAATCTGGCGAATACGGTGGATGTGGAAGCAACTCGAAGTTCAATTCATGTAGTTTTGCAATTGTTTTGAATAACTTGTGACACGATGCGTTGTCTTGATTGTTTTCTTTGCAATATTCGGTAGTTTCTTTGCAATTTAGGCATTCAAACGCTTTAGTAACGTTATATAATATTTACTGTTGATGATATTTCCCTTCTCGAGTCAGTCGATGGATATTACACCACGCACATCTCAAAATACTGAAGCCATGACCTTTCCAGCCGATTGTTGTGCTTTCGGTCGCCTTGGACAAGGTTCACCAGTTGCTCTCCACTCAGATGACGATCCTGTTGATTCCAGAGTGGAGTGATAGATCCATGTTTCATACATTGACACATATCGATACAAAAATTCCGATTTGTTGTGTTTGAACATGGTCGAACACTACTACGAATCATCAAGACAAATAACTGGTTCATTTGAGAATACCTCAAGGAAGTGTGCTTGGTCTCCTAATTTTTCTATTATTCATCAATGATTTACCTGACCACAAAAGATGACACATCTATAATCGTATCCAGCATAAACGAATATGAAGTTATATCTAAAACAAAAAAGGTTCTCCACGAGTTCGATGAATGATGTCACAAAAATCGCCTGATGATGAACCACTCAAAAACCCTCTGTAGGTCCCATAATCACCCAAAATATCATATATAGGCAAAACAGTTTACTATTCGGTACCAATGACATCGTTAAACCAAATTCATTATTTGAATATTCAATTATTAGCTGATTTTTATCGTCTGCAAAGTTTATGTTGAAATATCCATTCAAAATCATTGGCAAATCATCAAAGCTTCTCCCAATTTTTTTTTGAAGCAATGCAGATGCGTTATGAGAATGAATGAATAAATTTTCATAAAAGAAGTCTCGTATAGCACGCAATGACTCATCTGGAGAAATGTAAACGGTAACCATAATAATGAACCGATTATCACTAGAGTGGCAACGACTTATACACTTATCGTCGATATCAGAAACAATAGCATTAAACATGCTGGTGTATTTTGCATGCATATCCATATAATTTGTGCAATAATGAACTGTGTTCATATTTTTTCCAATAATAAATGCACTTCGTCCTATTTTCTTATTCTGAACACTTTATATACACGAATTTTACGAGTACACAAACACACACACGCACATTCGCGCAAGCGCCCTGCGCCGCCTGAAAGAAACAGTAGGCGCAGGCATACATTTTTGCCGCGCGGTAGAAAGAGATGGGGATATTTCTTTTCCTACGCCGTGCCAGCGGTCCACTCTTTCTCCGTCTTACGGATTTTCGATCAGGTCACGTGTCCTGATGTGAGTCTCACAATTTTTGCCCATCATTAAACTGAATAACGCCGCTAAAGAAGTTTTCACTCCAAAAATAAATGAACAACCTCTCTGAGAACTTCAAGCGGACTGTATTGAAAGAGGTATATTTTCAGGAGAGATTACTTAATGGGAAAAACATTTTGGAAAATGATGAAGTGATTAGATTCAAAATGAACTCTCCACAACTTTCTGCAGAATTGAAATTCATAAACTTTTTCATCACATGGAGTGTTATTAGCACTATTATTTTGAATTTTTCTCTTGCCTAAATCGTTTCATCTTTACTGATTAGCTAAATGAATTATGAATTTTGGCATTCGGTTAATACTCAACCAAATGAGTATTGAAGTTATAAGCTAGGTCTACATGAACAAATGATACTGACATTCTATGGTTCTGAACAAAAATCGGTTGCATCAATATCTTCGAAAAATATATTTCATGAAGGAGTCAATGTTTTTCTGATGTTCGTCAAAGTAAATATACCTATTTCAGATTGGGGCATTCCTCACGAGTAAATCTTTCTGTATGGCTGGAATTATTCATTCATCTAATTGTGTTTTTTAATCACCTTCTGTATATTAAAGACATTGTACAATAGTTCGATGTACAGATTCGACCATATTGGACACTTTTCAATGGATACTATTGTTTTCAAACTAGTGTCCAATTTGGCACACTCTGTCTCTACTTTTAATGGTCGTTGCTTTCTACTCAGGCGCATTTGAGTCTTTCTGTTAATTATCAACAAGAGCTCCATCAGAGGGCGCAGCGGTCTTATTTTACGTAATGCTGCCACCATATTTACTTCTTCATACTTTTTTGTTGAAAAATGAGTATTCATATAATAGCCTCCTTCTCATCCGTAGACCTTCTGAACTTTTGTTTCACATAAACATGCATTTCACATTTTTCAACTCATAGAACTGACGACCTCGTCGAATCCGTCGACATCCAGCCTGGATACTGGCATAGGAGGCCGTCAGTCCTCTCAATTTGTCTTTTTCTCTGATATTAATGAGATAGTGACATTAATGATTCAGAATATATCACTCTTCTGGACTCCACTCCGGCCACAACAACCACGTGCCATATTTGAGGGCGGTCATTATCGGCACAACCGTTCTGTCGCGGCAGGAAAGGAAATCCTGTCGAAAGACCCGATTATGAGTTTTTCTGGAAAACATATAACTTGCTGCTAAGAAAAAACTATTCAAAAGTGAACATCATCCAAGTCATGGGTTGGAAACGGTGCTCATGAATATCATTCTGATCTGTCGAGTTCCTGCGACATTTTTTTCGAAGGCACCAAATAACAAACGTCTATGATTACCTACAAACACGTTTCTCATGATGTACAGCTAGCTTCAAGGAAATCTCAGCCATTTTTCTCGTTTTACTTTCCGCTGTCATACCCCCATTCCTTCAGCTCCCCATCCGGCAACCCGTCCAAGCATTTATATACGCGCAACAATTTCTCTCTGGAAAATTTACATATAAATATGCACAGTCGAAATTTACATTTCTATTGAGTACATAACTCTTCTTATAGATGTTTTTGCCCGCGTATGGGGCCTGCGAATCTCTGCCGCGTAGACTTGATTTCGGGATACAGTGGAATCTGTGAGTGCTGCTGGCTAATGGATCTGTAATGTGCTTCACCGAATTCGTATGGTGGATAGCAACATTTCCAGTTCGAAATGTACAGATATAGGGAGAGATTCGTTAATAAAAACGGTGCAGACTCATTTACGGAATTGCTCCAACTACGTGAATGGCAATGGGAAGTGATTTGAAGTAACAAAAAAGGGTTTTTGATATAATCGTCAGTGTGTGCATATGTTGTTAGTTATGATGATGATGACTTTCAGGACTACTCATTGATTTGATACGCCAGGAAAAACGTTCTCTTGGTTAGGGTACTTTTTTGAAAAACCAATTATTGGACTTACGCATTTTTGTTCATTGATCAGAAATTACCAGTCAAAACTCAGACCTTCCGTTAAATTCCAGATATATGGCCTTCAGAAGTGAAACAAATTATTTTAGCAACTCTCTCTCTGCAATGAAAACTGGAACGAGACGTTTCCCACTGTTTTTTGGGTGTATAACTTTCCACATTCGGGAAAATAAACAAAGATCAATCAATAGTAATATAGGGCAAACTGAAAATTTCACCTCTGGAAGAATTGAAGAGGGTAATTATAAAAACACATACATATTCGTAGAATTTGCCCTCAAGTTGGATAATCGATTAGAGAAAATGTTTCTTTACTCAACTCCATTAGGATGGTCAACGTTTTGGAAAATACTCCTCTACCGATTTTTAGTATACTAATCTTTAAGTGAATTCACTTTGTTTTCTGACTAACTTCTGGATTGTGTCTGCGTTGAAACAATTATTATGCCCTATCTGTATTATTATTTTAATTTCTCTATCTAGATTGTTAGCAAATAGAGCTAGTAAGAATGCTCTATGCAACATTGAATTGTAGGCTGCTAATTAATGACTGTCGGAATGAAATCACGTAGGATTGTAATGTCTGTATAACTCTTTTTCCTGAATACATTGTACCCAAATTCATTCTGATTGTGTGTAATGTACAGGTATAAGAAATTACATATTCATTTTTGGTACAGATATTTAGACGATATTCTCGCCTGTTTCAGAGGTACTACACGACAGATGAACCAATTTATGACATTCATGAATAATCTCAATAGGAACATACAGTTTACTCTCGAAACAGATATAGAAAAACAGATTAGATCTGACCGTTACACACGATCAGAACAGATTTGAGTTCAATGTGTTCAGAAAACCGAGTTATATAGACATTACAATCCCAAGTGATTCTTCTCATCCCGACAGTCATAAATTAGCAGCCTACAATTCAATGTTGCACAGAGCATTCTCGATACCTTCATCTGCTAACAATCTAGATAGGAAAATCAAAATATTAATACATATAGGACGAAATAACATATTTTGGAAAAAAGCAGAGATAATTGCGGGTTTTTTCAGGAAAAACAATGTGAAAGTGGAATTCAGACCACATGCCAGGCTGTCTAATTTCCATTTCGAAGCCAAAGATAAACTGGACAAGATGGATGAATCGGAGGTTTATAAGCTCAAGTGTCCCGAATGAAAGATAAAAAAATTCACTTACATGGAACTCAGCCATTCTCACTGGTAAACACGTGTTTCGCCATAAGACACTTGCCTCAGGGCTCTTCAGTACCAATATGGAAATAATTATGAGGAAAGCACACACACATCATTCATATATTACCCTTTTCAATGTCACGAAATAAGTTTGATCTACTTATGTCATCGATGACATCGTAATGTCATTCATTCATTTATTTATTTTAAATCCCTGTTTTTATAATGAAATAGATAAATTTAATATTTCTGTAAAAACACATTTTGATTTCTCTTGTCAGTTAACTATTTTCACGTTATCGCATTCGCTGTGAAGTGGCCGTGTCAGGTGACGCCGACTCACCTGGTTACCATAGAAACAGTATTGTTTACAGCTCACGCGTTTTATTCAAAATCACATTTGAAGTTCTTGCTGGTGTTTAATGTCATGTATAATAAAGAAAAATAGTGGAGAATTGTGTGTTCCTGACGATATTGAAGAGGCTGCAATAAGAGCTTCAATTGAATGGTTACCAAAAAAATCGGCTCAGCAGTACAACAAAGCATATTTTAATTTTCTTAGTTGGTGTAGCATTAGGAATGTCGAAGGAAATTTCAGCGAAACCGTCTTCTTAGCCTATCTAGAAGAGAAATCAAAAGTATGGAACTCGTCAAATTTATGGATCAAGTTTTTGAGGATAAAGTCGAGTGCGCTCGTTAAAAATGATGTTGATACGGTAATACCATTCTTGAAGGGTAAAATGAAAGTTATAGGCCCAAAAAATGTAAAACTCTCACTTTTGAATAAGTTCAGCGATTTCTAAATTAGGCGATGATAAAAGTTGCTACTATTTTCGGAATATATAGAGCCTGCCGGCGTGAAGAGCTGTGCCATTTATTGATAGAAGACATTTAATTGATAGATAAATCATTGACTGCTCGAGTTCTAAATACAAATACGAAATTAAGTGGTTCTTTTTGCATTGTTGGAAAAAACACTATTTTAATAAATACACTGCATTAGGCCGTTCTGTTATCAATCATCAACGTTTTTTTCTGAGATACTGAAAATATTAATGCAGTGCCAATCCAGTTGGTATAAACACAGTTGGGAAAATGCCGTCTACCATTGCTGAGTTTCTGAATCTATCGAAACCAAAGAAATATGCAGATAACTGTTTCAGAAGGTCTTCTGTTTCTTTGCTAGCAGAATCAGGAGCAAATATAACGGATATTGAAAGCACGGAGGATGGAAGTCTACAATAGTAGCTGAGGGTTACATCGATCAATCTATTTCTCATAAAAAAATTATAGCTGAAAAAATAATCCCAGCAGCTAGCTCCGGCGTTACAGCATCGTCCTCTTCACTTCAAGAATTAAATGTTGATGCCCATGAAATTGTGAACTCAGCTAGTTGAAATATATTACAAGGCTCTTCAACATCGCAAGGTATTATTATCAGCAGTTGTTTTAATTGTTTTTTACATATTAATGTTCATAAATAACAATAATGTAATTAATGTATATGATACATTTGTAACAGAATTTGATTGTACCTATTGTTAATAATGAAACTTCCTTGAAAATTGAATGATTATGGTGGAAAAAATCGTGTTGAAATTACTTTCAACACTGAAAATATTTTTAACACGCTACTTTGTGAACGGTGGTAGCAACATCAATAACTTATTGATGGAAATTGATTTGCTGAGAAAACTCATTGTCGAAAAAGACGAAAAATACCAAACTCTTCTGGAAAATAAAATGTTATTAGTGTGTAACAACGAAAACTTAACAGAGCCGTTTTATGATATAAAAAGTAAGATTTTTAAAGAAGCTGGGACACCTTTGAGACTAATCAGATTTTTTGTAGTACGCATCCCCTAATGAACACTGGAAAAAGAGGAATGGGTATTGATTTCCAAAAATGGATTTTATTTAACAAAAAACTGATATAAAGAACTGCTCGAAAAGTTTTACATGTAGGTATACAAGTTACGTAGTGGTCGCTCTAATGTATTATTAACATGGCAATTTTAACTACAAATTATTTCGGAAACTGATCGTTAGAAAAATTATTTTCTTTCAACAGAGTTGTGAAGGTATTCGAAAGACCTTTAAAACAAGGTGCCACTCTACCTACTTTCCCTATCTAAATAAGGTTCATCGGGCGCACCCCTCCGAAGGAGTGCGTACTACAAAAAATCTGATTAGTCTGAAAGGTGTATCCCTTCAATTAGAAATCGACGTGTCCGAGCTTTTTTAAAAATCTTACTTTTTATATTCAAAAACGGATCTGTTAAGTTTTTGTTGTTACACACTGTATAGCTGATACACCAGTCAATCTAATAATCACACTGATGATCTTCAAACATGACTCACCCTCTGACGGAAGCATCAAACTCTTACGAAGGTTCGAAATAGATGAACACTTCAATCTAGCAGACCACTATTATAATCTTCATGCAGTCATTGTTCACTGTGGTTCTGGCGTTGAATCTGATCATTATTACGCTTTGGTCAGAGACGAAAAGAACTGGTTTAAGTTTGACGATAGTTGTGTTACTTAATTTTCTGGCGATATCTTGAATTTGTTGGAGCCTCTGGAGACACCCTACATTTTATTCTATGGAAAAGAGGACATTGGCAGATCAAGATCTTCAGATGATGTGGTGCTGCAGGTTTTTCCGGGTTTTTCTGCAGTTGAAAAAGCAAATGTTTTTGTTTTACAATTTGTAATAATGAAATTGTGTTTTCACCTATCAGGATATAATGGATTCCATGTTTCCTCTTTTTTTGGGGGAGTTATGTCATTTTACAGATTCCACATTGTGATATTATGGGAAACTAACTAGCTGAGCCCGATTTTATGGTACTCTCGATCCTAAATAAACCTTGTTGACGATATAAATTTTCTTCTAGGTTATTTTTCTAAGAGGGGTTTAATAATTTTCATATCTTTTTCTGTGTTCAATAACAATCTTTAAATTGTCAAAAAGAAGTCTCCTGAGCAGTGTCATCAGATCAATTTATTTATTTTACTTTGAAATTTCTTTTTCGAAGTTTTTTCCGGAAAAATTTGATATTACAAATAATATATTTGTAATTTTTTATACCTTCCGATTTTTACCTATACATATACTACGCTCTATAAATACCCCTACGGGGAGCAATATATCTCATTCAATTCAAAATGAACCTCGTTTTACTTGATAACCCATATATTAGAGAATACTTCAAAAAATATAATACAAAACATTTTTTTTAAAACTTCACTTCCTCATCTCAAACTTCTAGAAAACGTTCGATGTGACAAGCACTGTACGTTAACAGATACATATACTTGATCTATTACTTATTCACCACTCTATATATTCAATAATGAAATCCCATTTCGTTTTATATTCATTAATACGTCTCAGTTTTTTTATGAAATATGATCCTGATACGTCATCTTTGAATACTTTCAAGGAATATAAATTTCTAGTCCATTACGACAATTTCTATCAAATGATTGTTTCTGGGGACTCTAGACTAAGATGATTTGGCGACAATCGGTACAGCATGATTTCAGATATCTTACATTGTAATTCTGGGACATCCTGTATAACAAAGTATTTCATTCTCCATTGTTGAACAATTAGTTTAAAGATTCAAAATGCACAAAGGTAGTTTTGTTCCGAACATTTTTTCCACCAATAGTTCCCTAAACAGGTAAGCTATGCATTTGTTGTCAATATATCTTCAACAAAATTTGATCCACTTATTATTCGAAGAAGCATTATTTGTGTAGGATAATTGAAATTATCGCATTGTTTGTCGTCAATTCTGATGAAACAACTGGTGATCATATGAACCAAACATTCTGTAATAATGATGATAATAATAATGATAAGTTTTCAGCTCCCGGTGAGACGACTATCATCCGAAAAGAGAAAGAAAACAGGATGAAACATGAAGATTTTATTTTCGAACTCCGCAGACTCTATCCAGACCAAGTGAAATGATGCCCTTCCTACTCTCGAAATCAAGATTAGGTATGCTGGAAGGCCGCTCGAAGTCAGAAATCTCAGCTGGACAAATGCAGAAGGCTGTCATTCTGTCATTCTGCGCTTGTTTAGGGCACATAATTCTCGGACCCAGTAATCACTTACCCCACGGTGTGGGGAGTGGTTGTTGGTTGATAATACTGGCGCGCCCTCCCGACTATGTCAGAGCTTCGGGGACAAGGCCCAACCAGCTTGATTCAATACATTCGTGTCAATGGCAAAATATTGAGCTCAAACTCATGATCTTCCAACTTACAACCATCGCAATGACACTGAACGCTAATGGGTCGACGCTTGAGCTAAGTGATAATCTGGATGATTCTTCTGATCTTGTGGAATCCTTCTCGAAAAATAATTGAGGTCTTTCTCAGCCAATCAACCCAGACACTCCAACCCGAGCGCAGTTCGAAAATTTCTTTGAAGAGCTTTGATAGCCTGAGCACGACGAACTACGATAACCCGATAACTCAGGGGGACGTTCAAAAAACCCTTGTACATACGAATACTCTCCGCTGTTGACCTGGTATTCAAACAGATATATGAGCAGCGAGGATCAAAAAGAGTCGTTTGCTGTAAGAAGAACCTGCTAATAGATAGATATGAAACGCAGAACTCTATAGTATAAGGATAACCTCTCCATGATCTGAATGCATTTGCTCAGATGCTTTGCTTATATGTCTGCGATATCCCAGATGCGTTGCGGTACTCGCGAGGCATCTTGTTCAAGGCACCTCGAATAACTTATACTGATCCGGCGGACTAGTTTCATCATAATATCTGATTAGGCTGGAATCCAAACATAGCGAGTCACTTTCGAGAGGGGTGTACTTTAGGGCGATGCCCTCAGTTCCTTTCTTTTCTGCATCTCACTATTGCCATTATCTGTTGCGCTCAGAAATACTCGTGGAGACAACTGTGGCACCTTTGGAAACCGGGGGCATGATTTCATCCATTTGTTTTATATGGATGACCTTAAACTTTACCTCTGGGGAAAATGATCTAGATCAGTTCTTATGGTTGGTAGAAGAGTACATGTGAGCTATCGGTTTGGAATTCAGGATAGACGATTATTTATGAAACGATCTATCTCAAAAGAGGACAATGCGGAGAATATCTGCTATCCTCAGGTGAAATGGACTCAAGTCGAAAACTGCGATCTAAGTCTATATCTACCAATATAACATGGCCCTACAGTACTACATCACCGTATTTGTCACTCCTACGATATTAACGAGATACTGTTGTTGCTAATGCTCCGGATGATATTGAAAACGTTGTACAGAATGAGAAATGCTCAGTTGAGTTGAAATTGAATCTATTCATTCTTCATCATTAGGCTAATGAAAGTAAATGAACCTGATGTAGTCCTCCTCGACCACCCAAGAAAGACAATAGTCGTCGTAGAGTTTTCAGCCAGGTAGGACTAATACCTTATGAAAGGAGGAGAAACAGCGGATGAAGTATAGAGATTTTGTTTTTGAACTCCGCAGTTTTTTTTCAATGACTGCATTGTTATGATTATTGAAGTCCTTGGTGGAATGATGCCCTCTACTTTCTGCCACACCAAGGCAGAAGTAGAGGGCAGGGGCCTCTAAAACCTACCATTTTGAAGGGGGCAAAGGCTAGGCGGTGAGGCCTAACTCAAAGTTTTGACTCATTGTTGACAACCGCAACGACACCGGACGAGTTGAGTTGACAAGCGAACTCAGAAATAACCTGATGCATTATCATGAGAGTAGTGAGCTCACGCGAAAGGGCTGCATTCCGGTAATGCATGCTCTCTAGTGTGAAATCCAACCGAAGCATGCTCACTGCCTTTTCCGTCCAAAATCTAAGGGATTATTTACTCTATCTTCGTGGGCGAGACTATGTAGCTTCTCCTCAGCCTGCTAACGAAGTGGTAGAGTGCTACTTCTTCTTTCGTTAATTTGGTTGGACCGGTGTCATCGGATCATCTCTCTTAAAGGCAGCTACACAAGCGGGCGATTGAACTTGGCTTGGATACTAAACGAGGTGACCAGAACTCTGTCAGAGTTGGAACCCGTTCAGCACTCGTATTTTATTGAAAATAACTAACAATACAGAAGTAAATAAATAATGATACCGATGGTGAAGTCCAGCTAAACTGATACTATTGATACTTGACAAGACATTCTCTGTTGAAATTCGGTAGTTTGAGTACATTTCTCATATCTTCAGATCACAGATAATTTATGAGTATGTGTTTTACTGTTGAACTCTTTAACTTTGCCTTCAATTTAAGCTTGTCCTCTTTTGTCACTATTTCATTGCAAGCTGAAACTGTCTCGCTTCTTTGAGTTCAGCATTGATTATATTCCACCCATCCTGCCACATCTACAATAAATTTCGTTTTATTTGGTGTTGGGATAGTTGGATAGCGATATCTCTGAGCACAAAGACGGTGCTTTGCACATCTTGGCAGTTCAAATTAGATATTCTCTTCGATAGTGCCTATATGTGTGAAAATTGTCTCCTAAATGTACTTTGATGCTACCGGATTTTTCCTAAATTTATGTGACACATTATAAATTATGTTGATGATCTAGATCTAGAACAGTGAATAGTTTCACGGCACTGTCAATGAAGGTCGATGTCATATATTGGTCTTTCAGAAGTGTTCAACATCGCATCGGTTGATTGATCCACTTAGCTTTACTAGTAGTAATCGAAATTTCGAATAAGTAGGCACTATGAAGAGAACAAAATGTTGGAGAGGTTGTTTACGTGAAGCATAACCAGGATCGGTGCACGAAGTGAATCCTGAGCTATGGCAATGTAGATAGCAAATAAATCAAAGAATACTGAAAGAGTGATAGTAACCGACATAATCCCGTTAATTAGTCATAGGAAGTCCTTGCCATGGATTCGACGTATTTCTCGATATAGCCTATGAACGATATATTATTCATACAGTGTGACACACTCAAGATGAAGACACTCCTGTATTTTAGTCATTTTTGAAAGCAGATATATGGTTTTTTGGTACTGGCATGAACCTTCATGGGCTACACTTTTGGCAATACTTAGCCTGAGTGACAGCCTTGAACCCAGCCTACTGCGTTCCTGCGAAAAGGACAAATTCTCAATATTTTGCTTCTCCATCTTGATTACACCGAAATCAGTTGTTTGAAAAAGTTACTCAGAAACCGTATTTGACCCTACATACCGATTTTCAATCAATGGTTCTGAATGTGAACCTACAAAATAAATAAATTCGTTATAATGTAGGAAAATGCATAAATTAAATGAAAAAAATTCATATTTTGATTATAAGTTACTAAAAAGCATCATCGGTCGAATTCAAATGACATTCATAATCATCAGGAAATTTTAGTTATTTCAATAAATTTATTTCATTGATTGTGACTACTTTATTATTTCTGTAGCTTCTTATTACGAACCATTAATTGACAATCGGACTTGAATTTGAAAACTACAAAAAATTCAAACTTCGAATTTTGAGATGAAATTCGATATGTAGGGTTGAAATCGATTTTCAAGTAACTTTTTCAAATAACTTACTTCGGTATTTCTAACACGAAGCAAAATATCGACAATTTCCTTTTTTCGCGGGATTTCAGTAGGCTGGGTTTGAGGCTGTCACTCGGGGTGAGTATTGTATATATAAACTCAAATATATAGACTCGAACAAACTCAAAACTTCATATTCTTACCTAGGTGAAACATAAAAAAATGGGATTTATCAAAAATGATCGCCAAAAGCTCAAAGTCGAGGAGCTGATGCGTTCACTTCTGCCTTCAATGGTGAAAACGTGAACTGTATCGGTAATTTTGACAGATATTCCGAACAGAGTTTTCGATAATATATATTTGTTATTAATCTTCTGTCATTTTTTTTGGTATGTAGGCGCAGTGGACCAATATAATTTGTTCATATTTGGTAGGTATATTTATGCTTATATTATATGGGAAGTTGAAGCAAAGAAGAAATGTACCTAATGAAAAAAATTACCTAAATCAGATGATTTCACAGTCCTTTCTGTTTCACTAATCAATGTTGATCATTGTTTCTAATATTACTTCAGATGTCAGTTGTGAAACCACTGGCTATATGTGTATTATCCATGTATTAACTTTATATTTCGTCTTCAATATTTTTTGCTACTTGGCAGCCGTCTAACATATTTATTTTTTAACACGACTCAGGAATACAGCAACTACACGGGCTTAATACGAATTTCCCATCTTTTGATGACATTCTGTACTGATGTGTAAAGGTCCTTTGTTGGATATTGGTTATATACTTCTAGAGTCAATTTGAGTTGCCATCTGTTATTCAATGCCACACATTCACATAGAAAATGACGAGCTGTATTTGTCCCTCTGTTGAATTGTAGCTAAGACCTCTGTTATACAGTCTTCTTTTCTACGGGTATCTTCTTAATGTGCAGTATCTGCTAAACTGCCCTCTATTCATTCTGAGCCGTTATCTGTCCTGTTGAAGCGATTAGAACATCTCCAGCCCAGTTTCGTTAATAATCGTGGTTTTATCAATGCTCCAACCGTAGATTGGTTGTCTGTAAGAATATCAGTCTTCTCATCGGACACATTACATTTTTGAACAATGTCAGTGCTTCCCAGAGCGAGTAGTATGTGTTGGTATTACAGCCAATGTAATCTATCTGTCAGTTTCGGACTATCATAACGGAGATACGCGGATTCATCAATATGTTCCTCTCTGGTCGTCTTCACCACAGTTTATTTATACTTTTCGGATAATTATACATGTTCTTGGAATCGTATTCCTGTTATGAATTAACTTCCAGGATCTTTCCCTTGTAGTCCCAGAGTTATTGTATGAGAGCAACACCAAACTTTCCTGTAATTTTTGTAAGTACTGCCGAAGCCCCCTTAGTGTGTTGTATGTTTGAGTGTACTGCCCTCATAAGTTTCAGAGGAATGACTCGTAGAGTGTGTTCCAGTTAGTTCTCCCGAGTTTGGAGATTTCAGGCAAGGAATTTCGCAGACTGATTTTAACTCCAGGTGCCGCCTTAGAAAAAATCACTTTATAATTATTGTTTTCATTAATTGTTGTTTCAATTTGTTTCTCAAAGAATCTGAACAGATAATGTGGCAACCATGTTCAGATTTTCATTTGAATGTGGAACAGTTGATACTCAAAGACGATTGTGGATTTTAACAATCATGAGTCCTTTCCTTTTGAAATATATTTTTTTATTTTTCTTTTTTACATTTTCCATAATATTTCAATATCATTAATATTTCATTCATTATATAATTCACTCACTAATTGGTTTTCATATTAGATCATGATCATTTATGTTCCTTACAGAGTAGCTTTTCAATGAGTATACCTTGATTTTGATACTCATTGATTATTTCGTCCCATTTTTTAATGTTGTTATCTGGTTTTCAACTTACACTCTTTTATTGTTTAAAAGTTATATTTCAAAACTATAATCTACATACTGAAATGATAAAATTCAGTAAATACATCACGCAACATTTTATTGAAAAAAGAAAGAAGGCTAGTGATACTGATAAAAATTATTCCTTATAGCAAAAATAAACGAGGTTTTATCTTGATTTACTTAGCGAATAATGTATTTTATTTTTTCATTTTTTTGTTCCCTCTTACAACAACTATCGATTCTAATCTCGTATCTACTAAGGACCACGCACAAACCTAATGGGAAATGGCTTTCTGTGAATTCTGCTGATTTTTTGGTATAATGAACTTTTCAATATCCTGATCAAAACTCTCCACGAACACAACGAAAAATAATGGACAGTTTTTAAGAAAAAAATTGCTCAAGTCGGCAAAATGGGGAATTTGGTAGTAAAATGAGAGAAATAGGCCGTGTTATTTTGCAACCTCATGACTTTCGGAAATTGTAGCATGCACTTCAGCAATTCTTTTATGGGTTTTGTGTCTTTACAGCACCGTTTGCTGATAATTGCAGACCATACAGGGTGACGTATGAAGCCATAATCTGAGGAATGAAAAAATAATTTTTATTAGATTATGAAAACAATAGATTGTGAGGAAGTTAATCAATGGATATGGATATGGTTACATAGAAGATGATTCAATTGACATACCGCGTGATGAATATTCATGTTTCTCTGGCTATATTTCTGGGAACATAGAATATGCTCACTAGACGGCACTTTTTGATATATTTGTAGAACAAATTCAACTTCCAGTTTTTCCGAAAATAACATCAGAATCACCAGAAAAAGTTTCTCTGTCTTACTCATTGAGCTTATGTATAAAATAAATGCCGATATCTCCGTAGTCATTAGTGATAACACCATCAAACTTGTTATCGTTGGATTCCTCATGATCATCCCTAACCGAACTTGAAATAATATACAGGATGTTTCATTTGAAAATTGAAAGTTGTTTTACAATAATGTCAAAAAATGCCGTCTAGTGAGCATATTGAATATTCTAAGTTTCAGAAATATTGCTAAAGAAATAAAGGAGAAAAAGAAGGTGATCATGAGGAATACAACGATACTAGGTTTGATGGTGTTATCTCTGAGGACTACGGATATATCGTCATTTATTTTATACATAAGCTGATGATTAGGACAGAGAAACTTTTTTTGGAGGGTCCATCCAACTCTCTATCACTCATTGAGATTATGAATAAAATAAATGGCGATATCTCCGTAGTCATTAGAGGTAACACCATCAAACCTGAAATCGTTGGATTCCTCATGATCATACCCAACCAATCATGTAATAATATACAGTGTGTCTCATTTGAAAAACCGGAAGTTGAATTTGTTTTACAAATATGTCAAAGAGTGCCGTTTAGTGAGCATATCCTATGTTCCCAGAAATATAGCTAAAAAAAAAGGAGAAAAGGGGGCTGTACCATGAAAATATGTCACACGTTATATCAATTGAATCATCTTTTTAATAACCATATCCATATTCATTGACTAACTTTCTCACAATCTATTGTTTTCATAATGTTATGAAAATTATTTTTTCATTCCTCGGATTATGGCTTTATACGTCACCCTATATGGTCTGCAATTCTTGGCAAACGGTGCTGTAGAGACAGAAGACCCATGAAAGAATTACTGAAGCGCATGCTACAATTTCTGAAAGTCATAAAGTTGCAAAATAACACGGCCTATTTCTCTCGTTTTACTACCAAATTACCTATTTTGACGACTTTGAGCAATTTTTTTTTCAAAAACTGTCCATTATTTTTCGTTGTGTTCGTGGAGACTTTTGATCAGAACATTGAAAAGTTCATCATACCAAAAAATTTGCAGAATCCACCGAAAGCCATTTTCCATAAGGTTTGTGCGTGCTCTTTTACTTGATGTGAGTAAGATGTTTTCGACAGTTGTGAGGTGATGTTTTTTCCAGTTTGCTATCATTTACTGGTGAATATATTGAGTTGTTTTGCATAACCAAAATTATTTACTTCCAATTCATTCATCATCTAACAACTGCGGCTTAGGAGGAGGTTCGGTAATGCTTTCTGCAGAATTCCGTATAACTTATATAATTTCAGGGGAGGGTGAGAGGCATGCTGAGGGCCGTTGGTAATCAGCAACAGAATTCTCAACAACAGCAACAACAGTCACAATTCGGCCAACAGATGACACAACCTCAAACGACTTCAACAAGTGGCGGACTTTTCAGTAGCCTAACTGGCCAGCAACAGACTCAACAAACACAGCAACAGCAGCAGCAACAAGGTTTTTCTAGTCAAAACCAAGCATTTCAGCAGAGTCAGAATAGAATACAACACAAAGGAGTGCCACAAGTGATACCAAACGTGATGGTAGGTAGTGGGCAAATGCCCAACAACCAACAGCAACAAATGAACAACGCTGGTGCGCCGAATTTGATGCAAAAGTTGAATGAAATTACAGCGCCTGGAGGAGACATTCTCTCGAAAGGCAAAGAACTTATTTTCATGAAATTTGGACTGGGAGGAAAATAACCATTTTTGTTTCTTTATTGGTAATTATAATTGACACTGTTTTTGGAACTGTTGAACGTAGTTGAATTTGAGGGAGGGAAAGGAATATACTGAGGTCGTTTTACATTTCATTTAAGAAGTTGTTCATTGATGTGGTCATTTCTTTTGATTGATTTCACATCAAGATGTGAAATGTAAGACACCAGAAATTTCCATGAGAAACAAGTTCATTTTTAGATAACTTTGACTTTTTATTGGCTATTTGGGGAATTTTCGCCTTCCATAATATGAAAAAAAAAAAAACTCCAGTGAAAGACTTCAGCTCGAAACTCAATATACTTTTTCCAGTTACTACCAGTGTCTTATTAAACTTTGTCGTCGAAAAGTTGCCCTTTACGAACTGAGTATAATGGAAAAAGGAATGATTGCAAATGAATTATATGCTGAATTGCTAGAAGACTGAGACTTATAGAATCTACTTATATTTTTCTATTTGGTGAGAACTAGAAAAGGGGCTATAAATATATTTGAAATTGTCTTGATTTTGCCTTTTTTCTTCTCGTCCAAAGAATACGAGTTTTCACAAAATGAGAACCACTAGATATTTATTTTTTGATTCTGTCATAAAATGCTACTTTTTTATTCGTTAGACACAATCATTAAATATGATAAGTTACTGAGAATGTCACGCGCATCAATATTTCTCAATCCGCCTTAAATATTCAGTTTCCTATTTACGTATTCCATAGTTCAACTTAAAGTTTTCTCCAGAGGTAAAAAAGGGAACGAGTATAAAGCAAAAAATCATTTTTATCCTAGCATATGTCATGAAAGGTATAGGGAAAATTTGAAAAATATAAAAAAGTTTTATTACTTACCGCATAAAGTAACTAGAAAATAACGACATCTGAAATAAGGGTAATTTACCTTGATATATTTACTTGTTTGCTTACTCATTTCGAAATGAGAATTCTGTATACTGAAAGTAAATTAAAAACAAATATTCTACTCATGTAGGAAGTTGGCTAGAACACAATCAATATTCTTATAAATTTGACAATAAAATATCAGGAGTTATCCTGAAATGATCTTGAATCATGGAAATCATGAGAGTGTAGAAGTACCATGAAAACAAAAACTTTTTTATTGAAAAGTTGAACGTTATTTGGAGTAGGAAGTAATTTGAGTAGGAATTCAAAACAAATTTCAAGTGCAAAGTAACTAAATTATCGAATTAATCTTCATATATATTCAACTAACAGACCCGGCGAACGTCGTTTCGCCAAACAGTCAATGAATGAGTCGATTTAGGATTTTAAAATGGATAAAAAATTATTGAGTATAATAAAATAAATGGGAATTCAGTAAAGCACCCTATGATATACACATTAGCTGTCACTGATGTTTTGCCTCCTTTATTATCATTATTTTTATTGATGAAATATCATATTTTCATAGTTATTATCCTATTCCCGATGAAGACAAATCTAAAAACACAAAAATCATTAAAATTG
>WOGR01001825.1:283-18835 GCA_015342045.1 Leptinotarsa lineolata | reverse complement strand
ATAAAATAAATATTTAACTTCCTTTCATTTCAAACCGAATCAAGTAAAGTTTGAAATTTGGCATTGTATTCATGTTTTACATATTTTACACATGTATATTGAATTTACATTACTACGCCACTGGTCGGTGCATTCGGGCGTTTCCGGATATGTCCGTATCGAAATATAGATGTCGCCCATTGCGCGATTCTTCGCCATTTTCATTGTTGAAAAAGTTTTAAGATAAAGAATAAATGTGGAAACTGAAGGATAAGTTAAAAAATGAATTTCTCATCAAGAATTTGTGGACTAGTGATCGCAATAAAAATATTGTGTATGAATATAACAAATGCAGTACTTGTAGGAATGGAAATATACTTTTCAGAAAAGGTGTTCAAAAACGTGGAAGCCAGTATGTTCCTAACTTGCGCTCTGGTATTATCTTTTGTTGTCATACAGCTGAGCCACCAAATTTTTTTAAAAAACACATTCAAAAAATTGGCGAGCCTAGAAATTTTCATCTACCTTGTGACTGAAATTTTACTGGTCATTATAGCGTTTGCTTCTCATTTTCAATACTACATAGTGATTTTGGTTTTAACCTTGGTCAATGGAGCAGATCTCTTCATTTATACCATTTGCATATCTATACATTATCATAAACAGCAAGACAAAATGAAGAGTTTGAATCAGATAGTTCAGAAGGTTGACCCATTAGATTTACCTTCAACTTCTCACGGAAGGAACTGTTTTCAAGTACCCCTGAAGGACAGAGAAGAGAGAGCTATTGCTAGGCAGTCAGTTTATAATAGACCGTCAGCTATTAGTAAGCAGTCAAGTCCTCGTAGATATGGAAAATGAAAAATTGTGAGAGCCACAAGCGTAGATCCTTGAACAGTATTCAGTAATAATATTTGTGATGACTGAAATATATAGAATAATTGTAAGAAATTAAGTTAATACTAATATTTTTAATTCCCGTTAGACATTTTTAATATGTATATAGGAGTGGTTAAAAACAAACAATAACTAAAAAATTAAAAAGTCAGTGTACATAACATGTACAAGTCAAATAATTTGTCAGCAAAAAATACAAATTTATACCTCTGTTATGTGCAGTGCAGAATAACGTTCCATTGAAAAATGTTTCAGTATGTATTTGAAGTAATTTTTTCACGTTACATTATTCGGTAAATCTTTGTTTGATTTTTATGACGATTTTCACCTTCCGCAATCCGAAAATGAAAATTGTGGAGGAGAATTTTATACAAATGAGTATCTGTTCCAACTCATAGCATAGTTGACAATCACTGATTTCCTCAAAAAAAAGACTCATTGAATTAGTGAAAACTTTTAAGACCTAGATGTGCGCGAGAGTTGGAAGTTAGTTTCACGCGAAGCAACATTGTCATTCTTAAAAATCTTTCTATAATATGCATTTCAAATAAGCCGCCAAAAATCAGAAAAAATCAAACAGACTCTTCCCACCTCTAAAATATTGTCAAAGAACTCGTCTAGCGAATGGTACACTTTATCAGCAAGCATGAAGTATCAAGTCTTTCTTGAATTTCAATAAGTTGTCAGTATTGCTCAAGGCAGTCTATTAAATCTTTTTATTGAATATTCCACTAGGAAAGATGTTGGTACAGGCATGTTAAGTTGACGTGCTTGTCTCATAAAATGACTTGAATCTGATAGAACGAACTTTTATTTGTGTTTATTGTTGAAATTTCAGAGATAAAAGAGGAAGGTAGAGATAAAATTTTATTCCTTTTAAAGTCTACAAGTTTTTTACCATTTTCCTTCACACAAATATCTTGCAGCTCGTTTTTGTAAAATAAAAACAGAATCCAAAAGTTGTTTGCAGCATACCTCCAGAATACTATCCCACGCCCAGTGTGAATCAATCAAGGCATAATAAACATATAACCGCATGAAGTCCCATCTAGTGTGACACAATCTTCAGTGTGAAACAACCTCATGATCATTTTTTGTTTAGTGTTTTGAGTATTGATCTATGTTTATGCCTGAAGTTGAGAAGTCTTGAGAGACAGATGATAGTCAGTAGTTTTCTATTAAGATAACTTGGGATAACTCTCTCAACTTTCAGAGCATTTCAAAAGCTACCAGCCAGGAGGAAAGATTCATTATTTATGTGAAAACTTTATTGTATAACTGGGCGTTTTCTTGATAACAAACATAGATACATCATCAGGGCCAGATTTATTTTCAAATCAAGAACATATGCCTCAAAGGAGCACTAACGAAATTATTGAATAAAGAGGGCAGTATTTGTTGTTCCTTTTCAATGTTACTACTTTAGGTGAGCCTAATTTCTTTTTTATTTGAACTAACTGTGAATAAATAACTTAGGAAGCTGAATACACTTATTGAATGAATAAAACGAAGAGGATTTTTTGTATGTAAAGTGTATAAAATTATACACTTTACATAAAAAAAAAAATCCTCTCCGTTTTAACTGTGAATAACTTCATCACATTCCAAACAGCTTTGGAAGTGTACAGTAGAGCATTATCTCAATTAATTGGGAGAAATGGGTGTTCAGAAATGGACGCTCTACTATAGTTAGAGCTGATAGATTAAATTCATGCAAAACAAACCTCAAGTGAAGATACATTCTGTTCAACAGTATGAAATATTCATAAACAAAACTTGTTGAAATAGGCAAACATTTTCCAGATACAGTTTTACCAAATCGATTGCAATTTGCCGAAAATAAGTATACAGGCTCTACCTATTTCCAGCATGTGACATCTTGATATATGACTTAGGAATTGCTAAATATTAACATTCGCTAAAAATTGGTATACATCATAAGTTGAACAGCTAAATATATTGTGTGAATGGTTTCATGACTAATCGATTAATATTAAATTTCATAAGTTATTCACATTCGTGAGCAAAGTTAGCTTCTATGAATTAACCATTAATATGGAAAATTAGTGTATTTGAAAAAAATACTCACTCGAAATCCTGCAAATAAGTTCTAGTTGATTCATGCCTCTTGAGAAAAGGAAAAGCTGTAACATCTTTCATAATTTTAACCTTTGATTGTGAGATGGCTTCTGCCATTGGTCCTCTTTTGTTTCTATCTATGGGAATGCAAGACAATTTCAAATAATAATCTTCATCATCCGATTCAATTTGGTATTCATAGCCCGTACCACATTTTATCCACTTAACTCGATTGAATGATTTGTACCAAGTGTATTCAGAATGTTGTTCGTTAGTAAAAATTGATGAACATCTCACAGGGTGAACAGTGCAGTTTGCAAATAGTTCTGTTGGTAGATGCATCTCCATGATTAGAGGATCATTAAAAGAAAGCACATACTCTTGATCCAATACGTGTAGCATAACAGGATTATTCTCAGATGAAAAGTCTCCCAACGAGATATTACCATCTACGTGTCTTTTATCTATTTCAATAGACACATTGATTTGTTCAGCATTTCTATTGAACTTAGTTTTTAATATATTTTTTAATTCCTGTCGTACACGTGATATTAAATGGAAAATAATTTCAGATTCATCCATAGAAATTTTTATTTCCTCGGCTAGAATTTGTCCTAGACAACTTGTTCTGAGAAAGAAGTTCAGCATACACTGTTTCGTAACATAATTTTTTCTGAAATAGGCATAGTTCAGTTGATTTCTTTCCATATTTTTCGGTAATAAATAAATTCTTCATAACCTAAAAACTTTTTAACAGTACCAATATCGGAATTTCTTATAACTACATATGTACATCTGTTCATATCTAATTTTTCTGCCGTACACTTTTTATGTGTGAAACAAAAACTAACCTTAAATTTTTTTTCTAAATTTCGCAGGAATCATGAATGGTACTACTGTGGGCATCTGCTGGTAATTTCACCAGAGTTTGGTTTCGGACTCAAAAAGTGAAGTCGATAAGAATATCTATACATCAAAATCGGCTTTTTTGTGTGAGAAATATAAAGCCAATTATTATTACGCCGATTAAAGGCGTAGGAGGACTCAAATAACGGATATTATTTTCCACAGTTAATAATTACTGCTTTGTATATAGACCATATGTAAATGAAAATTGATAAATTTACAGTATTTACCATCGACATAAGTTATAGGTTATGTCGGTGGTATTTACACATAAAAGTTTAAAAATGTGAATTCTTCTTCTTGATTTTTTAGCTCTGTCAATCTGTCAAAAAATCTTGCATTTACACTTTGTACTCAGTCCAATAGATGGCAGTTAATGAAAACTAAATCATCGTCTTAGGATTTAAATCCATAGACATTGACTAAATCTTACCTGCAACCTTAGAATGCCCAAGGGCAGTTCCAGAGTAGCCTGCTTGACTCATGAGTGGTTTTTTTAGTCGGTAAAAATCCGACACTATCTGGTCACAGGGCGACCAGGTGTCTTTCGAAGATTTTTCCAGTCGTCGATAAAAAACCTAAACAAAGTTATATTCAACAAATGAACCTACAATACGTGATATGTTTGTTACGGTTTTAATTGCACTAATTGAATCTTATTTAGATTAGGTAACAGGTTCGTTTTTGTTTCATCAATAATTATATTCTGAATAAATTTGCAATAAATGTAACGTGCTGACAAGTGCCAAATGAAGATGTACATGTACATATGGTTCCTAGTTATGCGTCAAAAATGCATTTTAGTGGCTATGTTCCGTGATTTTTCCACAGCTAGAAATATAATATATGATTTTTCTGCCACTATGGTAATGAAAACTTCGACAGCATTAAGAAATGACGTGCCTGAATTTTTGTGATGAAACTCATCCAAATGCATATCTATAAACCGGTATTTTTCAATTATTGGTTATAACTGAAATGTAGTTATCAAAGTACTGTAACTTGATTTTTATGAATATAAAATAGTTATGAAAGAAAAGAAGGTAAACTCGAAGTCTTCTTCATACAAAAGGGAATATATATTTAATTATTCAATTGAAAAAACATACATGTTTCTACCACTGCTGTGATCATCTTCAGTGCAACAAAGTATGAACAAAAATGGTTAAAGGTACGTGAAATCATGCCATCATATTGATTAATGATGATGGCATGATTCCACGTGCCTTCAACTTTGTTACACTGAAGATGATCACAGCGGTGATCGAAAAATGTATTTTTTCTCAATTAAATATTCAAATATATTCACCTTTATGTGGAGAAGACTTCGAGTTTACCTTCTTTTCTTCAAATCTTTATACTCCACTTTGAGTTATGGACTACATCCGTCGTTTAAAATAGTTATTCATGCAGTAAGTACAAGAAACATTGAACTTGACCTTTTTGAAATAGTAGCACATAAAATGATTTTTCTAAGTACATGTAAAACTAAAATATATTTATGAATAGTCATTAGTGCGACGATGAGGATCACGAAGGTAATACCAAATGCAACTACTGAACTCAATAGATTTATATATTTCAAATTGGCAACTTTTGAATAATTTTCTTATTCGAGCTTATAATTTTGATAAATCTTTCTGACATCGAATGAAAAATTAGTGTAAATACATACTGTACAGATCAAAAGTGATTTCGTATTTATGTCAGTGGTTTAATAATTTGAAATAGAATAGCATTCATTCTGGTTCCTATTGAAAGTTGACAAGTGCAATTTGAACATAACATTTTACTAGCTAGCATAATACGATCAATTTCACCAACATGTCAATTAAAATGGTTTTCTATAAAATATATTTTCCTTATATGTAAAGTATTCAAAAGAAAATTATATTCACGATCTCGAATTTCAGTTCGACACCCAACAACCAACAAAATTCATCCTCTTCAAAATATCGGTCAAAGAAATTAGCGTGTTACTTTCAAAACCCTACGATTAGAACGGTTCGTAAAAATAAAAAATGAATTTACTTCAAGGATACAAAAAACAGTTCAAATGTAAAAATACACCTAGATACTCAACTCGCCTTGAATTCATACAGTTGGAATGTAACAGGTGTCACATTCGATTGTTTGGTATCTTCTCTCAGTAAACAATTGCAATTATTTTTAGATTTGGAATAACGCCTATCCAGGTTTCGACCTCTATATAATACTCTCGTTCAGTTACAGCTGTTTTTTGCATCAAGCGAATATTAAACGCAACAGGATGTATAAATTATTGTATATCGATAACTTGTTCGATTGATGACCTATTTATTTTGTAGAAATTCTTATTGAAGAAAGAAAATAACTTATGTCTGCTTTTTACTAATTTGTTTCGACTGGTTTCAGTTCATTAAACTATTCTCAAGTAACAACTTGAGAATGGTCATTCTCGAGAGAATGGTCTTTCTCAAGTAATAACTTGAGAATGGTTTAATAAACCGAAAACGGTCGTAACAAATAAAAAACTCAGCAGAAATCACACAAAAGTTATTTTCTTTCGGTCTTCCCAACTGTTAAAAATCAGTCTCCCTAAAGCCCCAATCAAAAAGCTCTAAAATCCGCAAAATGACTAGGAATTCCCCCTAAAAAAATCATCATTTATGGAATAAATAATTAAAAATATCCATAAAAACATAACACCCCTAAAAAAATTTCATCCCACTTCTTTCCCTAAATTTGGGGGCAACCCCTATGTTGGGAACCCTGTTCTCTTTATCCTGTATATCGATAACCTCTAATGACATTTTGGTGCTATTTCAAATGTTACGAAATACTTGTTAAACTGAAGAGCATATCGTACACTTTTTGTGAAATACTCTGTTCAATATATTATAAATTACTGTTTATTCACATTCAATAATAACAGCAGAATGAAAAATAGGTTTAGAAATAAACATTTCTTTACTCCTACTGTTGGTATATCAAAACTAAGAAACTCATATTAAGAGCAGATTCATATCCAATAGTATTAAAGCCACTTTGCAGGTGATTCATGCAAAATTAAACTAACTGTGAAATTTGTACATAAGTCTTTGGAAGGTAAGGGTTAACTGAAAATCATGGATTTGATACTAATAGCGCCACCTGTGTGTTAGCCTACGAACTTTTGCGATCACCATATGTGAGCGTGAAGATCAAATTGATGCTTCAACACAACACGAGGTTTCAGTTCATTTTTTTTATGTTTCAAAAGTTTTGCCATAATTCAAAGAAAGTTTATTCATTTGAAATAGTGAGGTTCTGTTGATAATATAAACAGGAAATGCCTTTTCAATGATGAAGCTATTATTGTCTTTGACTTTTGTTGTTTATTAATTTCACTTTAGTTTTTCTCGCCGATACATATGTGAACTAGCCGGGCGGAAACGAGGCGACTCGCCCCGGCTCCACACAAGTGCAATGCTGATACTAAATATACATATAAACGCGTGCGATTTCTGCTAATCATAAAGTGCTATAGGGCGAAGCGCGACCTTCGACGAGCTTTTTATGGGCACGCGCCGTCGTCCCCCCGGCCGGTACCGCCGCAACCCTGCATTTCAAATCAGTAATATTTTCGAAAATATTAATTGAAATTACATGCTGTGAAGGGTCATATTGATCTATATTGAATGTACGTCGTATTCAAGGTACTTAATGAAGTAAAGATTGATGCTGTATTGCTTAAAGTCGCTTCGTGGGTAGGCCATTATTTCTCGAGGATAAAAAATAGTTTTTGTGTCTTATCTTTTAGAGATAGAAATATACCATCGCAGACTATATTGTAGACCTTTTTTGGGGGTGTGATACTACAGTATTACAGCACATTTTTTGAGGTATTTTGAAGGGTTCATTCTTCATAGTTTTTATCTTTCAACAAATTTTGATTTCAAGATGTTTGATTGCTTGCGACTGACAGTTTGTTGCCAAGAACTGGTCTCAATAATATCAAGTAATTCTCATTTATTATGTGGTCATTCTTCAGCATGTTGAGCGATCCTGGATTTCTATGTTCTAGGGAATCGAATATGTGAAATGTGTTCTATGAACCAAGTTCTAATAACCCGCTTAGTTTGACCACCATTTTATGACAACTGCGACATAAATTTGTTCATGTAAGACCCTCATTTTTGAAATGAAAGTACGTCTAGACTGTAATTTTTTTGTAAGCAAATAGTTTTAGTTTTCTTCTGATGGTTTAATTTTGCTTAGTAAAACACGTGTCGACTAAAAGTTATGTAGTTCCATTCTGCGAGAAAATTATTTTCATCGGAACTTTAACTATGAAGTCTATATGTCTGGATTTTCTACAAGAAGGGGGGAAGACTTGGGAGAAAATGAACAACAGCATATAAATAAATAATATAAATTTATTCAACATGAATAGATTCATTTTTTACAAGAAAATCATTTTGACAATACAAAAAACATACAATATGATATCACAGCCGTCTTTAGCACACACATATTATTATAAAATATATTTTTAAAATATTTGGTCTATGCTCAGAGTTCTCACAAACTACTTCAAATCGCTTTGAAAAGATTCGTCAAGTCGTCGTCTCTTAAATACTGCCAGCCTAGCTGGAACAAAATAATTCAATATTCGATCCAGTTCAGTGAAATGAATACAAAACTAAACATATTGTCAAGTTTTATGATTGGACAGATTTTTTGAAGAATTCGTATATTTAGTTTTGTTTTTCAGCGAGATCAACTACACTATAGTTCCAAAATAGTAGCCACTGAATTTTGAAAATGACTGACTTTTTTGCCTTAATCTGTCTCTTGCAGTCCCTTGACAACAATGTTTTTTTTGTTTCATTGGTTTCTGAGAATTGAGTGTCTTCTATTATGTAATTATACTATAGCATCCCAACACATTCGAAATCCAACATTTAGACGAGTTCACACTTCAAAACATTCACCCAAATCCAAACTTATTGCACGAATTCGATTCAACAGTAGTTAGTCGAATAATGTTGTGAATAATTTCGGTCGAGTTTTGCTCAGATCGGTTGAGAGTTGTTAACATCAATTATTGAAGAAATACATTGATTCGAAGAATCCCAAGCTCTCAAAAGATCTCATCCACAATTCTAATTATTGTATTTCGTTCTTCGTATATGACAATATATACACTCAAATATACAACGTCGTATTCCCCATAAAACTGAAGAACACTGAATTCCAAATTTTCCACGCCGCTTTCCGCGACTTCAAAATTTTTCTCAACGAGCGTCCAACTCTTCCTTCACTGATAGTCACAGCGACGCAGTAGCCGTGAAGTTCTGTCTTCTTCTGATCACTCTGGATTTGTACAAGTCGGACTTGTGGCAAACAACGACGGTGCCTCCTTGGTTCGTGGGAGCGATACCTTTGCTGTTGGTGTTGCCGATCAGGGTTCCGAACATTTTGGACACGGAGAACTTACGAGTTTTCTGAGTCGTTTGGACGGAACGGCATTCATTCAGTATCGTATCGAAAGCTGAGTAGATGACGGGGGAGTTTTCTGCCACTGATACTTCGTGGAACTGGCAATTGTTTTGGATCGCTAGGGTACGACCTTCTATTTCCTCGATCTGTAACAAAAGAAAGAGTTTTACTAAGCGCAGTTAGGACAATATTAATATTAGGTTGCCTGAAAAATTCTTAGGCTAATACACAGATGGCGCTACTAGTATCAAATCCATATGATTTTTAGTTAACCCTAACCTTCAAAAGACACGTGTACAAATTTCACAGCCGTCGGGCTATTAGTTTGTGGGATAGAACATTTTAAGTGAAGCAACTTTTGTTAATTTGAAGAAAATGGGTAAAAAGGTAATTCGTGTTCCAATCAAGCATAAATAGAAAGTGTTAAAGTCAAGGCTTCGCTTAATAAACATTATTCGGACTTCGCACCAGGAAAATCAACCGTTGAGAAGTGGTTTGCTAAGTTTAAACGAGATGAAATGAGAATCGACGACGATACAAGCAGTGGACGCCCAAAGACGCTGTTATCGACAAAAACATCAAAAAAGTCCAAAAAATAATTTTGGATGACCGCAAAGTGAAGTTGATCAAGATAGCTGATGCTCTAGAGATATCGAAGTAATATTTGGGAATACGAAAGATATGTTCAAAGTGGGTGCCGCGCGAGCTCACAATCAACCGAAAACAACAACTAATTGGTGATTCTGAGCAGTCCTGCCAGAATGAAAATGCAATGATGTACTAAATCATGAAACAAAAAGTGCTAAATCCGGAGAAAATGTACTAAAAAGAATAAATATCAATAAATACCCAAACGGACTAAAAAGAACCAACACCGAACACAAAAAGTACTAAAGAAATGGCGAGAATTTTAAATAATGATGTATTCACAATAACAAAGGGACAAAACTACACATTGTTGCTGTAGACCTATCACTTTTTACCGTGTTTTACATTTGTTTACAATTCAAATATGGCAATTGACAGTGACAATTGACGATTTTGACAAGAGCTTCTCATTTGTACTAAAAATTGTACTATATATAAATTATTTGCTAAAATGTACTAGATATATTAAACGTAACACTAACGTACTGAACATTGGCCGAAATCACTAGATCTAGTACGAAAACACTAGTTCTGGCAGCCCTGATTCTGAGCAGTGTTTGAAGCTGTTCCACCATAAAAACCGGAATTTATGCGTCGATATGTGACAGTGGATGAAACATGGTTTCATCATTTCAGACCAAGATCTCTAATCTCAACCACTGTGCAACTATAACTACTACACGATTGTTTGAATGGCAATATATTATAAGTGAGTATGGACATTTCTCCTTTGGAAGACGCCATTTATGGTATCGACAGGCTTCCAAAGGTGTTAGAGATGGTTTTTTTGTAAGAGGAAATATCCTCTTACAAAACATGACAGAGCAAAACAGTGCCGTATGGTATTCGATTGTGAATAACTTTTTTGGGCTTAGGTTTTATTTGGCAATATATTTGTAGGTTAACATAAGCTTTGTAACAAAAACCTTTCTTTCCCATCAATTATTACTTTCACAATTTTAAAAAAATTCTGAAAATAGTTTACTGGTTCTAGATTATTGTAAATTTGAGGTTTGTTGGAGAAACGGTTAAACTTCTGCAGTTGGAAAATATTACCGACTCAACACATTCGTTTATGATATGAGTTATTTTATGAATGTTGAATAATTTGCTAAGATACTGTTTCATTATTCTATAAAATTCAATGGTTTCATAAAAGGACGAAATGAAATTAAATTATTCAGATCATAAGCGGAATTGAGAACTGTTTGAAATCATAGCGGGTCGTTAGACAATCCAAACAATTACAAAACTGAATCAGAAACAAATCCTTTTGTATTTTTCAATTTGATTACAAGTTATTCATTTGCTTCGAATGTATTTTACGGGTTTAGTGGATGAGGTTCTGCGTCCAATGAGGAAAAGGCCACATTGCTGTATTTTTTTTTATTTATTTATCGTTATCCGTTTCATTCATCGTGGAAGCCTTATTTCTTTGAATTATTTATCTTTCGTCTTTGTAATTTCACAACTTTTAAGAATAAGGAAGGGGTCTTGACTGAAAACTGAAATCACATTGCCAGTTCATATGAATATTTGTCTTTTGTAACACATTGAAATTCCTCGGATAAAACTTATCGTATTTCGAATCATACCTCATGGAATGTAGCAACTGTCATAACTTCTTAGTGAATAACTATCCGCTATAAATATTTCTTGGATTACTAAACCATTCCTAGTTTGTAATTACAGGTGTAACTCAAATAAACGATGTTCGGTTCGCAATATACGTCGGAATGTTATTATCTAACGACTGTTTTGGTATTCCAATTCTCTATTTTGGATGCCGCGGTTTAGCCAAGAGCGTCGACCCTTTTCCGAATGGAACGTTACGAGGCGTCGAAAACTTAATATACCGCATTAAATGAGCAAATTTAGCTACCTGGTGGAATTTAAAAATCTTTAGGAGGATTCACGGTGATGATATGAACTCAAGAAATTCATTCTCAAATTACAAATTTTCAGACTGGAGTAACAAATGCCCCATTTTTAAATAATAATGACGATACATCGAAAATACTTCAAAATGTACATTGAATTCGAAAGAAACTACGAAGTTTAAAATCGGAAGAAAAAATTGAAAATAAGTAAAAGTATTAGTGGAATACTGCATGGATTCACCAGATCAGCTGTGTTCCAATTTTTATGATAGTGTTTTTGATTTTTTTTAAAATTTATATAAAGTTCCAAAAAAATTACATTCAGCCACAAAATCGAAAAATTAAACTAATTTAGAATCTCTAACGCCCCCTCTCCTCAGTTATTTTTTCTCGGACAAAATTTTCTTCGGCATTTTAGAAAATTTCCCCTTATATCAGTTGATGAATCATTCTCTTGATGATGTATTTCACACCCTCTTGGAACTTGTACAAACTGTTACTTGAAGCGGATAATTATTTATAAATATTTATTCATTCAATAATGAAATTTTATAATAAAACATGTTATGTATTTTATTTATTTATTTTCTAATACCATCATTATATAGTTATCATAAAAATGTACTGAATTTTATTGTAGAAATAAATAGCAATGTATGGAATCGGTATATCAAAATCACATATAACTCCAGTTTAATTGGACCTGTTTGAGTGTAAAGATTTACAGAATGGTGTCAACTTTTTGATACTGTTCAATTTCAAATCGTCTGGACTTTTTCGAATTTTATTTTTTGGGTGAGAAATTTTTCCTACAAATCAAGTGGGTCTCCATCTGTTAAAATTACAAGTTAGGGTCCTTTCTGACGGATGCATAATATTACCACTAAAAGTTTCATAGAGGTTCCAAATGAAGGTCAACTCAACCCATACAAGCCTGCGGTATTATTATCATGGAATTGTTTAGCCTGTGAATCATTTCTATCAATGAACTTTCGGATATCAAGGCCAAACTCTCTTCAATATACAAACTTATGCGTCCGAAGGCTAATTAGTGTCAGTTCACGGTCTCGCAATTAATATTTCTGTTTACATCAACATCGTTCTACAACAATAAACTGACCGATCTTAGTGTTGTCGTTAAGAGTTTAATTTCATCCATTGCGTTCTCATCTGGAATTGCGACTTATCTGCGCTACAGAGTCGCGATACGATTTTTACGAGATTGCAAAAATGGGAATTTTCAGATTTTAATCATCATAAACTTAGGATTCTTCCACTATTAATTCGCATATCATCGAATTTCAAATATAAACAGAATTCCACTAAAATATTGTGCGTGTTAACCCAGTTCTCGCCTCGCAACTGATGTACCACGATATAATTTATTGTAAACGAGTTAATTCTAAATATATTTCGCAAAGTGAATATTATGCGGCTAATATGAACATTACTTGAATGTGTGTTTGCTCCGTTCATCATAACAAATGACATAGAGTCTCATTTAAAATGTGTCATCATAACAGACTCGAAGCATTCGAGTATAATGGCACCATCGGTGAGGATTGCAAAACGGTCGTAGAATGAGATCCGGTGAGAAAAACTAACATGCCTAAACGAACTTTCGCAGCTGTTTTTTCGCATTGGGGACAGGAATAGTCAAAACTATCTAAAACCGTCTGATACTTTCCAGTTACATGGGTATATAGCATTTTTCCTCTCATCTTTTTTTGATTCTCATTCCAACAATTCTGTTAGCTTGTACAATCCTTTTGTTGGATGTTTGTTACACTCTTTTGCCTCATATGATCCAGTACATCACATTCGAACTGTATCTGTTCCTTTGTTGCATTGTCTACAGTTGAGGCTTCCTCGATTGCAGCTCAGCTATCTGTACTAGGTTCCTTTCTTCTTTAATCCATCTTGATATACCTATTATTCAGGATCCGCTGCATGTGCTCTCTCATTACGTTATTTCATTTTCCCTGGTCTAGTATGACTTGGTCGCCTTGGTTCATCTACTATGGTCTCTTCTTCATTAGTCCATCTTATTATAATATTCAGGCCCTTGATTAATATGACTGAGTCGTCTGCATAGCTCAGTATTTAATATATATTACGATCTAGGAGCTGTAGTGGCTTGGAGAGGTTCCATAACAGTAAGGACAAAATCTCTTGAGATATCTACCCATGATACTAGTTGTTTCCACATAATGGTAGTATGTGTCAAGCTTCCTCTAGGCATGCAGTCTAGCCACCTTCAACTTGCAGTCGTTCCCTCTTCTCCTCGACTCCTGTATGATTGATTTTGAGGAGGTATTACCTTAATATCCAAGACAGCAGCTGAAAGAACTATATGATTTGTTTCGAGACCTTCGCTGAATTCTGTACGATTTTCTTAGGTTTCGATATGAAGGTAGCCTTTAATCAGTCTCCATATTCTAGTAGGTATGCATTCCAGATACAAGATTGCTCTAGGAACTACACACAACTTTGGTTGAACAATTATTATCACAAAATGGTTCGAAAATATTATACTGGCAATTAACTGACAACTTGACAGAGGACAGTGATCTTCTAATCTACTCGTTGTTGTCTCGAAAAGAACTGTGTCACACTGTCACAATTGTCAAAGGCAGTGAATATGACCTAAGCTCCTGAAGCCGTTAACCATGTTTCTATACTTGTCTGGTTGAGAGTTTATTATGTATTCGTGACCTGCTGCTCATTCTGATTTCAATAAGCCTTGTGATTTCTGACCTAGAGAAGTACACCTGGAAAGGCTTTCTTATAGTCTCTCACAATTTTTTGTAAACTAATTAAGTTATTTATTGAGATCTGATGTATCTCAAAGAGTCCAATGGGTTCGTAGGACCTCCTTGCCTCCTCCACGATTCTCTCTTAGATTTTCTCAGTGTTTAGCTGAACGCAGACAAAGATCCTTTGTATTTGTTATTTCCTTGTGTTTTGAAGAATTTTTTTGTTTGTTGTCTCATTCTGATGATCCAGCAGGAATCATTTTTGCTTGATCTCTAGCAACTATGGGAAAATGTTCATTGCATAACTCTATGTTGCCAACTCTATGGAACCTTTTGTTCCGAGTCTCACCAGGTCTAACATAATTATAGGTCTGCCTCATAGACTTTCAGTTTTATGGGTATTTTGATAGAATATGATCGAATTATGAATGGTCATAAAATGGAAAGGGTGAATTTGAGCAACTGTTGGGATCACACTGAAGGTGCGACAGATCAAACTCAATGCGAGCATTGGAAATTTGAGGGTGATATGAATATTAAGGCTTCAGAATTGACCTTGAAGATTCAAAACTAAAGAGGCATGAATTAACTAACCTGTCTGAGGTGTTCGAGATCAGCCTTGTTTCCTAGCAGTACCCTAGGGATCTGATTTCTCAGTTGTAGCACTCTTTGGAGCATATCAGTGGCTTGGTTGAAGGAATCTCTGCAGGTGATATCGTAGACGACGACACAAGCGTCCGCCCAATATATCGCTTCTTCTGGAAAAGCTTGAATGTCGCAACTGCAGACGTCTACAATCTCAACTTCCAAAGCGGAATTGTTCACTGTCAGAGTTTGACGATACAGAAGATCTGTAACAAAGGAAAGAATTATTCAGTTTGGTTGTTTGTTTCAGATACGTGTTTTTTTATTGATAGTGTTTTCGTTCCACACTTTATATATTTTGATATTTTCATTACATCAAAATGAGGTGTATATGCCACGAGGTATCACAATTGAAAGTAAATCTATTTCTATCATCAAGTCCCAATTTAATTTTCAACCATATTTCTTTTGTGATCTGAGTTTTAGTATTTGCTTTTCATTTCCAAGGTTATTCGAGTCTTTTAACTTCATATAATTTCAAAATTTTGTTTTGAAGAGTAGAACATTCAAAGAAAAGAACGAAATAAAGAAAAATTATGAAATTGGTGACTACTGACAAAAGAAAATGGTTATTTCTCTGTTGGCAACAAAAATCAATATCTTTTCCAGTTTTCAGAGAAATATCTTAAATGTTTCAAGTAGCGTTAGCTCCTAGCAAATATAACGATTTTTCTGTACACTGTCATTTTTACGAATTCTTTCAAATATATTTTGGATTGACAAAAATCCGAAGCAGTTTACGAAAACTTTTTTTTAATTTCATTCGTAGTTGCTGTTGAAGTTGACGACAAATTTAATGACAATAAACATTATAACGCTAGGGAGATATTTGTAATTTCCTTTTGTACATATGTGAATATGACTTAGTTTTTTACTGACAGCTATTCTGCTACTGGCAGTAGACCCATTTCTGCTAGAAGATACTATTTTATAAACATTGGAAAGGTGTTCAGATTCAATGTTTCTTAGTTCTACAATCGAAAGAAAAAGCTTTTGATCGCCTTTTGTATATTGCCTGGTGTGTGGGAATTAATTCACTTAATTTACTGGTTAGCAATATAAATAATTTCAAGCGAACAATTAAGAAGATTTATATAACGGTATTGACACATCAGCCAAAAAAGAAATAAAAATCAACTTATTAGATTTTTTAAGTTTTTTCTGTTTATGATATATCCTTTTCAAATTAACAATGTACAGATTGTTATTGACAGATTCCCATTTCACAGATAATGTACTATCAATTTGCAACTTTCACACATTCATTCAGATCTGTGCAGGAATATTTCGATGTGGTAAATTCGCCGCTACGACGACGTCTGAATTTTGCTGGAAATCACAAACCGTTTTTCCATCTCCGGCCAATGAACTTTTTCCCGAGAGAAAATTCATGTCTTGAATTTTCATCTGAGGGGATGAGATATTTCGGGCATTCCTCCCGAGAAATATCGAGAGGCAAAAATGAACGAATTGCGGGAAAGCTTCAATAATCCCTTGAAAAGCTTTATGCATTTATTCAACTCTCATGAATATGTATACACGTGCGTTGGAACATAAAACACATTTCAAGTTCACTGAAAAAGCTGTTCCTTTAGCTTTGAAACCTTTAACCGAAGTACGTACTGTTTTTTTATATTATTGTCTTATATCAAGTTATCTAACCGTTAGTCATGTATTTTTTATTCTCTTCATCATATTGTGATAGTTTTTACTGATGGTTGTCAAATAAACATTCTACTCAATATGTGATAAACAAGTGTAACATTTCATTGATATCCCGCATCTGACACTTTCAAAGGCGACTCATATTTCGTTGAAGTTGGATATCACATTTTATGAAAGCACGTGTGATTTTATGTCGAATGTCACCTATATTCCATCTGACAAATGCAGTAACAAAAGAAATGTCTGAACAATTGCTTTGTTGACGTCACTCCAATAGGATAAGTTCACAGTGTAACGAGATATAATCGAATAATTTTTTTTATTTTTTTTGTGCTATTGAATGAGTGCCCTGTTTGTTTCACGGCATCTATTTCATAAGTTGTTCCAATTACTGATAATCTAATAAATTCACTCTACAATCAAAAAGTCTGCTTAGCAACTCATCATTACGAAATCTAGAGATTCGATGCCAATGTTTCCACTTTGTTGTCAAAATAAGGAAGTGATGAAGAGTTAAGAATCGTAAATTCCAGCTTCAACAATGTTCGAGAAAGTAACAGTTATTGAGGTATTCATTAGCGGATGGTCTATTATTAGAAGTGGACTGTATAACAAGATTAAGGTGACACAAGCGAATTAGGCAGGCATACTTTGAATAACATCGTTAGACGTTTTTACAGACTGAAGGGAAGTGAGAATGATGAATGATCAGATCATGTCACAGATGTTGAAGTAACGATGTGGCGTTGAAAATTCCCATCCGTTGTGAACCTGTACGTTATCATTATTTAAGATATTTTTTGCGTCATTCAATAAGTTACGATTTTCTGCTATGGGCGTTGTAGTAAAATTTGGATTACCTACGTCAAAAACTTATACTACACGAGGACTATTGAGTATTTCATCACTATCAGCTATTACAGCTATTATCAACTTGTACATATATACTTTAAAGATTGTTTGTCTTCTGAAACAAAATCATAACTCAGTGCAACATGAACGAGAAAATAAAATAGTGATAGCCGAAAACAAACAGATATTAGTCTGATTTTATAATAGTTTACAGACAGTAGAGAAAGCAAAAGTGAATAATTTCAATCAATCATATAGGTATATCAGCATGAAAGTATCATTGACAGTTATCTGGAAGATATTTGAGAAAAAATGACAAAACAATGTTTATCAATTTAAGAAATTACGACAAACATTTGTTGAAAAAAATACTATGAAAATACGGTTCAGTTGATCTGGCTGAAACTTTGGTTAACTATATTCTAGTTATATTTTCCTATGAATCAAAAATAGGCTGTTATAAAATTTGGGAAAACCCAAAAACTGAAGTCCACGACAAACGAAATCGTGGTACATAAGTAGTTTAAAGAATATTCTCCATCAACATCAACAGGAAATTTTTATGACGCTATCTTTGTGATATTCTAGATCTGTATAGATTCTTTAACCAGTTTTATTCATTTTTTGGTAAATATTCGTTTTGAGGGCACCCGGTGATTTTGAAAAATATTTTGAGTGTACTTACGTATTTTGATGCGTAGATTACGAATCCGAAAGAAAAAAGCAGCGCCCACCCTTATTTACAAAGTTACGGCCCTTCAATATTGAGAAAAGGGCAACTT
>WOGR01001824.1:0-18835 GCA_015342045.1 Leptinotarsa lineolata | reverse complement strand
ATCGACGTGTTTCAGGATTATTTTTTAAAATGACCTGTTCAGCTAAAAATGAATTTGTTCCATACTTTACGGACACAGTGTATAGAATGATAAAATATATAGAATCACAACCTGACAACAATGTTTTCGTTTTAATGCAATGATATACAACCAAATATTTCATACTCGTGAAACAAGTTATGTTTGCGTTTTTTTTTTCAAATTTTCAGAAGACAAAAAGTTATATTTCCAGAAAATATCGTGTAAACTAATGATTGTTTTAGTAAATAAAAATGAAAAAATACCGAGTTTCCAATTTCAGTTGTTCATACTGAACCTAGATCTTCATATTACATATTAGTTTTACATCCAAATTTTTCCAGTAGGAGGTCTATTTTCAATGAAAATTATGAAATACCGTTTTTCACCTCTAAAATCCACCCAATTTTATCCCAGTACCTTGGATCGACTTAATTTTTTTTATGGTGAGCATACTATTTTCTTTCCTACATAACTATTCAAAAGCTGTTAACTTTTACCTCAATAAAAATTATTTGCATTATCCTATAAGCAGACTGCCATAAACAGACTTGTGAAGCCAACCAATGAGAAGCATTTTGATTTGATCTTAAATGATGATGAAAAGTAAGAACTTCGGCACTATGTATATTTCTTTTTTTTTTTGGATGATGCATGTAAATATATTGTTCTAATAATAAACGGAAGCCCATTTTATTCTTGCCGTGAAATACATGAATGAATTGGTTCGGGTAGATAAATCAAAATCAGCTTAATGATCATATGAATATTATTTTTATTCTTAAATTATACGACATATACACAAGACACTTGACATTTGCTACTTTCAATATTTTGTTTGAGTAGTACCAACACGAATAATTTGAAACTAAAGTACAACATAAATAATAAATATTCTCTTCTCTCTCTCTCTCAATATTGTTGGCACTACTCAACGTGAACATAAAAGCGTTTATACAGAATTTTCAGAAAGAAACAAACTATTTACACAAAATGGTAGATACAGCACAGAAATTGCAACTTTTTGTAAAACAAGTGAGCTTGACTGTATTTTTCCCAATAATCTATTGATGATGATGAAATTTTCGGAATAAATTACCAATTAAACTCATGTGAAGTTATAATATACAATGAATGATAATATACAATTTACATATCTTCGTAACACAAGAACAGTTATGTACACTCTTAAGTTTACAAGCATTATTTACAAATTTTAAAATACCCAAAAAAGGAACAAAGTATAGGTTCGTACATTCAAAGAGTACAGTCTATAAAATCACTCTAATGGCACTAAAAATTATAAAATACCTGCTACTGTTTCTAACCCTTAAGATTAAGGGGAATATACATCGCTTTATGGAATAATATTGTTATGGAAATTCTCCAAGAATGTATGAGTTGTGTGACTTGCAAGATAAACTGAACTAAATTACATTGGTCAAGTGGAAAATTTCAGAACTTTTATTTAGCTTCATTTTAAATTGGAAAATGAATTGTTATGATTTTTCCAATAAGCGATTTGTATACGTATCCCTTCCATGCCATATAACGTGAAGAATGTGGTATAACTTTTAGTGCCTGGAACTAAAAATAAGAGCACCAATAAAAATTAATCAAAAATAGCTGCGGCATTTAATAGGTCATTGATTCAAATACACATATTTTGTTTTTGTACTTGATGAGCTTAGGAAAAAGCAGTTCGATTCGGTATTTCACTAACTTGTGGAAATTATTTAATCAAATCCTTTAGAGCAATATATAACTCCTCAAATTTATATTCAACAAATCTCCATTTAATTAGGGAACATGATTAATGAGCTTTATATTTATTGCAAAAACACCCCGTATACAAAGTCTTCGCTAATTCCGAAGTGATTCGTCAGAAAAACAGTTCCGAATTGGCGAAAACACTGAAGTTTACCGACTCTCAACATAACAGAAATACCCTGGTAACAGCGTTACAATTCCTCACGGGTCTATCACAGGTCCACTATGTCATTCACCGCATGTTGCATCTGGAATGGAAATACTGCGCGATAGAAAGATAGAAATTTCCAAACTCGACAATCGATTTGGAATATTAACGGCTCCCATAAAATATTTGAAATAATCGTCCTAGGTAAACATAGGGTATTTTTTCAGCTGATTGGCAATTTCCATTGTTAATTATCATGTCATTCCATTCAACTTCGGTAACATAGAATTTCTTCGAAGGAGCAACTTTGGAAAGCAATTTTTTCAAGAAATATAATCAATTGAGAGTCGTCAAATCAATATATAAAGTACGGTTAAACAAGACGGTATGGCTTCTTAAGATCACTATTTATCACTCAAACTCTCGCTCTGTTTCACGTCGAGTCCATTCACCATTTTTTCTATACTCTTCAGATCACTCGGCGAGCTCGCGGATTCCGGTTTTGGTGAACTCGTATTTGGTCTCATCGGCGGAGTTAGCGAGTTCCCTCTCATTTTCCCCGAAGGCGAATTACTGAGGCTTCTTGTGTGAGAGCTGGGTGTGACGGTTTCGAATGCACTGCCCAGAGGTGACGAACTCACTCCCGTCGTGGAGTTGGGGAGGGTGTAGGGGGTAAAACGATGCCCCCCTTTGAGGTGACCGTGCAGAGGAGAAGTAGGCGACAAGTGGTGTCCGTGGGGATTTGGATGAGCTAGGTTTTGGTAATGGGAAAAAAGCGCGGGATGCTGCGCTGCGAGCGCCAGCTGCGCATTGAAGAGCAAACTTGGATTCATTCCAGGGTTATGCGCACCTGTGAAAAGACTCAAAGGGGGGCCGAAAGGTGAGTGGCCCGCTGCGCCTGGATACATGCCATGTGGGTAAAGGTAGGGAAGTAAATGCGGCGGCGGGTGAATAGGAGGACCAACACTTATGTTAGGGGAGGGGTATTCACCAGAGGGATTTGAAGGACCGGCGGAAGGATCTTTGGGAGAAGAAGGCCGTGGTCGAAAGGCGGTACTGCCAGGAGACTCCGAGCAGCTGCTCTCGGAACCCGAGTCGTCGTGAAGCCGTCTGCGAATCGAGTCATCTTCAGCTCCTGAAAAAAAAAGGAACCAATGAGTCTACTATGTTAGTACAGGGCATTAGTTGATTATCAGTAAATTATGTTTTCATTTTTTAATTATACTCAGTATGGAGGAACTTCTATGACCAACATAGAATTCAACATTATAAAATAACGTGGTTTGGATTTATTTTTTCATTTTGACTAATATCGCGAAAGAGTCTTGTAAAACAATAAAATACGTGAAATTTCACGAAAATATTTGTGATAAACAACATGAAAAATTCGATACTTTTCTCATTGGACTGTTACTTCAAGAGTTTCAATAAGAAATGGAAAACTTTGATGATGAATAAAAAATTTTGAGATTGTGAGATCACTGTGCATAAAGGAACAAATACAAGGAATTCTTTCCCAATATTTTTGACTTTTCCACAACTCCTAAGAGAAAGTTGAAAATTATCCTAAAATTTTCAAATGGTTGAAGGGATAGAGTTTTAAAGAATTCATTACGCTATATTTTCACTGATACAGAATACGATTTTTTCCTATGAGTATGTATAATATTTAGGTTCAATTTGCTATCCCATCCCTTTTATAGATAATGACTAAATGTACTGTTTTCGCGTTATTATATCTTTGTTATATTGATTCCAGGGATTTTGATCGTATGAAATCGAAAATATTTAAATATTCATGAAATTGAAAAATTACTGTTTACAACTCCTTTTCGTAATCGATGATAAAAAGTGGTTTGATACTGTTCAGTCAATATAACACAATCTTCACGTAATAGCTACCTGAATGGTTCATAGAGGACGCCACAGGAGTAGATGAATGCAGGGACGGCCTCGGACTATCTGCTGTTCCAACCACGTCTAATTCAGAATCGTCAGTTTTAGAGACGGTGCTGCTATCAGCTGACATTCGAGCTGGTAAAGGATGTGAAGTCTTATCATCAGAATGCCTTTGAGCCAGCATAGCCTGCCTGTAACAATAAAGAGAATAAAATTATTAGATATTAGTTCTGAAACTCAAAATAGTAGCAGTGCAATTCGAAAATAAAGAAATAATACATCACGTTTAATAATGGAAAGAAATTCAGCAGAAATTTTAGCACCCAAATAACTCTAGTGGATATATATTTGCTAATAACTTTTATGTGTATATCGAAAAAAATTTCAACATCATACCTATTGCCACTGAATTTTTTTTTTCGGTTAAATCTGAAAGATACCGGTGGCACACGAATCAGTAACTTTTGAGTTGGTGATTGATCAATTTCATTCAGTTAAGTTTGTCCATCAAATTCTCTCATGTGATTGGAAATCGTTCTGAACTCTATTATAGAGAAACCTTCTTGTACCGTTTTTGATTCCTCATTACCTCATTCAGATTGTGGAAGATGAAATTGAAAATGTTCTATATTAACCTTACAGTTCCATCATGAAACCTTTGATTTACTTTCTTTAAGGGAAAATTCTCAAGGTGACCAAAATACAGTACTGTAATTGAAAAACTACATAGAACAGTACCCACCTACAACAATAGCGATTATGTAATTTCGAGAAGCGTATTGTGAGGTTATATTCAGGTCTATTAACCAAAAAAAATTTTTACATTTTTCACTATTCATATTCTTCAATTGCAACTTGTTTATACACGTTAGAACCGCAAAAAGAAGCAGTTGAGAAATTTCAATAATATTCGAGCTAATAATATTTTACATTTTTCAGAAAACAACCTTCAGAAACTGAGAATTTTTTGTATGTGATCCCACAGATCCAGTTTTTCTTCTCAAGTAAAGTTTTCCATTAGCTTCTCCGACTCCAAAGCCAATTTGCGGCATCCGAAACAACAGAATTAAATACAACCCCTACGAAAACTAAACAGTTGGTACAGTAATGTATGCATATCACTTACTGTAAATGCAAATTTGATACACCCACCCGGCCAAGGATCACCCTTTTTGACCTTCTGCAAATGCCACTGCTAATTTGATACTGTTAAGCCGTATTGTCACCCTCTGTGTCTTTATTTTGCGGCCGCCTTTCAATTTAAACTTTTCGGAGAAATAAGAACATGAATATTTTATCTCTCTGAAAGGATAAAAATGCAAAGCGAAGCTAGTACGGCCAGTGACGGAGAGAAATGGAATGAGTAATAGTAGTTTTTTTGAGGAATCCAGCAATTTTATTTAAATGTTGATTATGATAGTTGCACTTGGGTTAAGAGAGGTCAATACAGAAAGTGACCTAGTAAAAAATATACTTTGCATACTACTAGTTTCTTCTCAAATAACAAAAATTGGAAGAAAGCACGTATATTCGACTCTGAAATTAGCCAGAACAAGAGCTAGGTTATGTTAGGTCAGAAGTGAGTGGGTCTATTTAACCCTCCACCGCAACCCGCAAGGGTTTATTGTGGCCCACATCAATTCCAACTCGACCAAATAAACTCAGCTTCTTGACGAAGCCGATTAGTTTGTATGGTGAGTGATCTTTCAGGTCAGATTTTAAGAGTGTGGTTCTACCAAATTCTGAAAACCTGATTCGATCCACGGGGGAGGAAGCACAAAATATATGCTCTGCTTTTTCATCATATTCCAAACAGAGGCGACACACACTGTCTTCCGACAGTCCGAGTCTCTGCATATGATGATTCAGACGACAGTGACCTGTAACGAGGCCTGTTAGACATCGTAGTTCATCCCTACTGAAGTCCGACAACTGTTTGAATTCAAGCTTCGAAGGGTGAATGAACGCTTTGGAGTGAGCCAATCCTGAAAGATTTTGCCAGAAGTGTTTGAATCTTCTTGCCATCCAGGTGTTCAATGTTTTTTTGGCAGAGCTTAAAGCAATGCCAAAGACAGGTTCTGGTCCGATGAAGCTACTTGCAGCACCATCCTCTGCAAGGGAGTCAGCAGCCTCGTTGCCCTCCAAGCCAGTATGGCCAGACCAGAGACAATTTGTTGAGTCTTCCTATTGAAGAGAGTCGTTTTTGGCAATTTGCTACCAACTTAGACGTTGCTCGGTAGGAGCCAAGAACTTCCAACGCCGCTTGACTGTCCGAGAAAAATTTTATTGACTTGAGCGTGATCTCTCCGCACACAATTCAGTATTCCGCTTGGAATACAGTCTCATAGGTCCCTATGCAGGTTGATATCTCTGTCCTGGGACTGCAACTGAAAACACCTGCACCAGATGTTTTTGAACATTCTGTGAACCAACAACTATCTGCTTTTAATATTTTCTTCTTTTGGAGGATCCATTCCTCTCTACTCGGGAAAAGTACTGTATAAGGCAGTTAGTAGTTGACAGTTGGAAGCATAAAGTCAAAAGTCATTCCCAGAATGCTGTGACTCCTATTGTCGGTCAGCATTAGTCTAGTGTACTCTGCGTTAGATTGCTTCGTGCAATTGGTAATGTGCACAAATCTGTATGCAGTAGAGAAGAGTTAGTTCTGGAAGAATCTCCATAGCCGCTGACGGTGTGGAACTGATAGCACCACAGATAGCCAGACAGCCTGTTTCTGTAAGCCAGAGAGCTTCACCTGAGCCGTTTTCTGTAAAGCTTTCGGCCACCAGGCAATTGCTCCATAAGTGATCATTGTTCTTACAATCATCACTCATATCCAATGGACTTGTTTGGGACCTAAACTCCAAGTTTTAACACAAATCCTTCGACGTGTCCATAAGAACAGTTTCGATTTGTGTAAAACTTCTTCCAAGTGAGCGTTCCAGGTGAGTTTTTTATCAAGGACAATGCCAAGATATTTTACTTCCATTCCAAATGGAATGACCTCACTATTGAAGGAAAGTGGCGTTAAATCGTCCAATTTTCTCCTTCTGGTTAAGGGGATTATCACAGTTTTGCTGGGGTTGACAGACATCTGCTCCCTTCTGCATCAACTGTGAACCACATCCATCATACTTCGGAGGATATCACAAGCTACCTGATGTATCCGTCCAGTATCCTCTCAAGTTCTTTCAACAGAAAGGATGTAAGGCAAATTGGTTGTACCGATTTGAGGTGTGGGTCTCTTCGACCCACTTCAGGTATATATACCTCCCTTGCTGCCAACCAACTGGGTTGTATGTAGTTTCACGCCAGACTAGCTCTATGAGAATGGGTAAGATCATTTCCAGTCCGTTTTGCAGAAGAGGTGAAAATTTACCATCTTATCGAGGAGATTTGAAGGGCTGAAACGACTTGATAGCCCATTCAAATGCCGGTGCTGTGATAACCTTCTTGACTGACGACCTACCCCGAACAAGAGCTAACTCGCCTTTTGATTGTATTTCTAATTCGTACCTGATTTGTTACTATCCAATCAATGAAAGGAGTCATTACTATTATCACTATATGTCTGAATGCGATGAACACAAACTACAGAACGGATTTTCATACGGTTTCCACTAATGGAAGGAGTCATTCAAGAGGAAGGTTTATATGTATAATTCATCCAAAGACAAAAAAGAGAAGAATTCGATTACTTTCCACAATACGTGTTTAAACTGAAAGGGATATATTTTCAGGAGAGATCAAGTTTTTGGGGAAGAAAGGTTTTAGCTTTATATATTCCCAGATTTTTCGTATAAAGATGAAGGAAGTAGAAAGTAGAAAGCCAAAACTTTTTTCTCAAAGAAGTAGATTATGCATTTTCCATTTTCGATACGAATGGAAGTAAGGTAGAGGATTTTGTGACTCGTGTCAACAACAGATTCCCAAATAATAAATTCACGGATGGAGTTAAAAATAACGAAGAGTTACCATTCTTAGCAGTTCTAGGTGAGAGACACATCGATAAGGAATTTGTATCATATAGGAAGAATACTACACTTTTAGACATGTTCATCCCTCCCGGTTCCCACCGTGCCCATAACAAAAAATGGGTAAACAACATTTTCTTGTCCATGAGTTGGTTAGTTTCCCTCAAGCAAAGGAATATATCAAGAAAAAAATTTGTTATTGAGATAGGTGGAAGTAACAAGTATCCTCCAAATATAGTGGATAAGTTAATCAGGAAGAGAGCAAATAACATCAAAAACAATGTCAAAACTATAGAAATTAATTAAATGACCCTCATTATTTGAGGTGATGAGTCGTCTATAGATGCATGCATATAAGAATATTAACATAGTCGTAAAAGTTAATCTAACTTATCTCCTGATGATGCTAACTTAGTTAGCGAAACGTGGGTCTAGAGGTGGTATTTCTGTTCTGGTGTGTGAATAGTTTTATCGAAAGATTCACTACATTTTAGCCTACTATACTTGATTTTTCAATAATGGTCAGATACGTATAACGTGAAAATTGGAGTTATATAGACTGATTCGATATCAATCCTTTTGAATACGTTGGTTACTCTACTACCGGTGCAAAAGTCAGGTCGGGTCATTGCTAAGAATGAAAAAGGAACATAAACATCAAACATTATTATACGTAGCACTCTTATTTTTTTCATGGCTTATATCAAAAATATTAAGACGCTGATTCCTAAATTGATAAAATTACATCGATTGCGGATAAACGGATGCTCCTACGAAATACTTTTTTGATCAAGACGTAAGCTTGTACTAACCCTCCGTGACAATTTAACCTCTGTCGATTGATTACAGAGGTCGTAACAAGTTTTTCACTAGCGCTCTTCTTTGTTTACGTTGAATAGACAGTAGCGTTGCTGACATATATTTCTGTAGGATATTTCATGTTGCATCCAGAGTTTTTTGTATCAATACAAAAAGGAGATGATCTTCAAGTCTGACTGGCAGATCACAATTTGTTAAAGTAAGGCTCAAATCGGGAATATATCAATCTGAGAGTCGTAACATCTTAACAGGTATTCCTCAAGGAAGTGTCATGGTTCTTCCTCTCTTTCTCTTATTCGTTAACGACATCGCCAATATGAATCAACATCATTGTACTGTACAGTTTGCCGATGACACGTCCTTTATATTGAGTTCTGCTTCATGTGAAGGGTTATCTGACCAGGCTGATATTGCAGTTGTAGATTTTCTTAATTACTGCTCCAGAAACGGCCTCGTACTGAATATCGACAAATCAAATACCATTGCTTTCTCACTTAGAGAGATGGATTACAGTATATTGGTTAGAGCTAATACTAAATCTGTTGTACAGAAAAAATCAGTCACATTCTTAGGGTTGAACATTGACTCCCAATTATCCTGGAGTGAACATATTGACTCTATTTCTGATAAATTATCCAAACATAGTGTCGTTATTTGGAATTTCAGAAATTTTGTCCTTATCAATATTTTATCAAGCTACTACTATGCCTATCTTTATTCAAGACTGAATGATTGCTTAGTCTGCTACGGTATCTGCAGCAGATTGAATGATCTATTGATGGCTCATAAAAGATAATACAAACCATGTGTTTCAAAAACTGTGGTGATTCTTATGAGCAGTTATTCACTGAATCACGAATTTACACTGTGATATCATGTATATATTGAATTGTATCACATTAACAATCATTACCATGAGTTTCAGCAAAGGGATACTACCCGCATAGCCGCTGGTAATACTCTTGAACAAAATAATAATCTGATACTCACACAAATTATCATCTGTATCAAACGGACCTCATATTATGTCTATAAAAATATTTAATAAACTTCCCATCTCCATTGAAAAAATGTCTAGTCCCGATAATTTCTAAAATAGCGTTGAAAGTATTCTCTACAAAAATGCCTTTTACTCATTTTATGGATATTTTCTAAACTGATCTGGCCGCTTGATATCATTATTGTTTGCGTGTTTACTACATATATTGTTTTTTGGTTTATAGGATCATCTCCTACAACTACTATTGTATTATTTGCTTAGGTTTTTTTATATATATTCCATATTTTATCACTCGATTTTTTTTTCAACTCCTACTTTTACATGTTTGATATGACGATTTCTATGCTCGTAAGAAAGTCTCAGGAAAATATAGTATTGTATGGTGTTAAAAAAAATAAGAAGTTTATATTATCACTAATTTCTATACCTGACTTTTCAGTTAGCAACCTGGGTATTCAATTTGTACATATTCTCTACTGATCTGAAAATATTCATTTTACATAATTCGAATGATTAGAAATTCAAATAGGTTCAACATCATTGATATCAGTTTTTCGAAATCGAAACTAATATTGAATTTTCTGGAAGGACAATCTAGTCACATCGTGCAATTATTGATACAATAAAAAAATATGACGGCAACCCTGGATGCTCCAGCACATCAACAATCTGCAAAAATGTTGAGAAAGTGAAGATAATTGTTATGGAGTTTCGTCGAATTACTATTGAAGAAGTGATCAATACATAAAACCAAATGATGGAAATTCGTCTAGTAACATATTCGTTCTCTTCATTGCATCCCAAATAAAGTCAACAGCACTATCACAGGACAATATTGAATTTGAATTTCTCTTCAAGGGATCAAATACATTACAGAAACTCATCTCCAAGAATTCGTGGATCAGCAAATGACGAAAAAACACAAATGATTGATATTCTCTAATATATCTTCATCCACACAGATTACAGGTTACAAAAAGAAGGTAGTACGTATAGAATTCTTTTTAGCATAAACAATCCTTAATATAATGTTAATCATTCAATAATGAGCTAATTTCATCCACATCAGTATATAGTGGATTATTTATCACTCTTCACTCTTGATTCTGATCACCTTATACACATTATCAGTGCAATAAATAATATACGCAAATTCTATTCTCTTTCGAATGAACGGTCTAGAAGAACCCTATTTGTCTCATGAAAAAAGATTTTACTTCTCTCATCACCACCATTCTTGAATACATGAAGAGTTTGGGAATAAACTGAATGTATTTATAATGGATCTCTCATGAATATCCTTCCGAAAAACCATAGAGTTTTATCCAGGATTGGAATGATCACGGACAGTTAATTTATCCTTTATGTTTGTATTGAATTACACTGGACTTTGTCTGGATATCCACTGGACTGCCTTCCAATGTCGTTGACCATAGGGACCAAAATGAAACCTTCCATGAGTAAGGATATTCTGCGTTCACTTCACTGGACCAATTCGTAAAAAGGGTTAATGAGAAGCATGAGGAGTAGTTGGAAAATATTACTATAGGGAAAGCAATATTGAGGGGACGTTTGAAAAATGAACTAAAGCACATTAGAACAGCGGGGATCAGCTCAAAAGAATCACAGAGCTACTTCCTGAACAAAATAGGGTTGTATAATAGTGACTGCAGCATAGAAGGCAAACATCCAATAAATGACCTGTACAAAGCAGAAAGCAAGTTTGATGAAATGACTGTTATGTAAAGGTGACAGGTGAGAAATCAATGAAACGGGCGTATAAGTAGCAAAATAGTATATTTTATCAAGAAGTACAATTAATGCGGTTCATTCACCAATTCTGTTCAATATGTTGAAAAAATTACGAAATCGATTATACCCTTGCCAATAAAATTTGGATTATTCTGACTTGCAATTGCTTCATTTTTGACTTGAAATAAATAATTTTTTTTTCAGAATGAAACTCCAGCTTCTCATCATACCCCTTTTTGCTGCAACTGTATGTGAGTCAAATCGAATCACTGATGTAAAAAACTGCAAATGCAACAGCGGTTTCCAAGCAAGGGAAGATCCCAAAGAAGGGTTTAAGTGCTTCGGATTACTACTGAGGATCATAGTTCCCTGTAACTTGGTGAAGAACCCTTCCTGCAAATGTACTGAGGCAACTGGAATCCTCGTTGACAACACTGGAACTTGGTGTACAAGTTACGGTGGCGGTAGAGAGATAAGGAGATGGAACTGTGAGAATAAAGAAGAATGGGATGAATTTTACAAGACTCATCCAAAAGAAATTCAGTTATCCTTGTGACCATCAATTGTTCAGAAAACTTCTCTCTTCCATAACTTATTGATTGAATAAAAAATAATCTTGTCTATTTGTCATTCGTGGTTGCGTGGCAGAGGGCTGTTCTATCGTTTTCATAAGGTAGAATAGCGAACGATGCCATTTGCTACTAATTATCAATTCTATTTATCAAATCAAATCAAATCATAATATGCTTCATTATCGAAGAATAACATCTTGTTGACAAAGCGTGTACATATAAATGTAAATGTATTGAATTAAATTGAATCAATAACATTTGTTTATAAAAATAGTTACTACCATATTAAATTGAGTTGAATAAAAACAATCAGTCACTAATTTAAAATTCAAATATAACAAACAATAGAAGGTATATGATATCAAATTGTATAGTTTTGGTCTATTCATCATTACATTCCATTCACATAATATTCTTGCAAACTATAATAGGTTCTGTCGTAAAGAACTCTTTTTACTGCTTTTTTGAAGCTGGCGTTGGACGGTATATCTTTGATATTGTTTGGAAGGTGATTGTACATTTTGCAGCCGTTATATATAAATGAATCCTTAAAGAGAGTGGAAAATGGTAATAGTAGTTTCAGATGGTTACTTTGACGGGTGGCGAATCTACTCTCTGTAATGAAATTTTGTTTGTGTTTATTTATGAGACACACTGTTTCAAGTATAAATATAGATACCACTGCACACTCCCCAGAATGAGATACCGTATCACAAATGTGACTCTATCAAGGAGTAGTATACTGTCTTTGCGGTTGAGTATCCCAGTTTGTTTGCAGCAATTTTCACGGCCTAATAACCAGAGAAAAAAATTTTATTCAAGTTATTGACATGTTCATTGAATTTAAGACAGTTGTCCATATATAGTCCCAAAAATTCTGAAAACACACTTTCAATAATATGTTGGTTCGAAGAAATATCAGCTACTGCACATTTGAAGGACACTATCTTGGTTTTCAATATGTTGATCTAGCCCCCAACGCGAATTCTAGGAAGGCTGACATGGTGAAGTGTCTGCACGAAAAAAGCATTATGTTCACCCCTAACATGCTCAAACCCGAATTATACGAGTTGATCAAAGTAAATGAAAACTATCATATTGAATACTAGTTTGATGAGGTTCTGCTTGAACACGGACATATCGTTATCGTTTTGCGACTTCCACCCTACCATCCAGATTTGAGTCCAATTAAACTCATTTGGGCTACTGTCAATAACAACGTGTCCAACAAGAATGTTACTTTCAAATTGGAAAGTGTGAGGAAACTGACAGAGCACGAGTTTGATCGAATCACTTCCGAGGAATGGTAAAAGTGTTGCCGACGTGTAGTAGATATAAATCGGAAATATTTAAAAAATGAAACATTCACAGACGTTCAAACAGAGGTAAGTCCAGTGATTAAAAATTCAAATGACAATAGCAGCCCAAGCACAAGCAGTAGTGGAGATGATAATAATAATAATAATAATGTTTATTTCAAAAAATGTCACAATTGTATGAAAAATAAAATCAACATGTAATAAAATGACGTCACACACGATGATACTTCAAAACTGGTATTTTAAAAAATCCTCAACACAATAAGGTTCTAGATCTACAAGTATCTTTTCGATGTTTTTTTTTAAATTAATTGCTACTAGCAGAATGTTTAACAAGTACTGATAACTTGTTGTAAAATTTCATTGCCATATAATAGAAAGATTTTTCAGTAAGTCTCAATGTATGATATGGATAAATGAGGTCATGCTTTCTAGTGTTATATTCGTGTTCTGTAGCATTTAGATTAAAAAGTTCTCTGTTTTTCAACAAATACATCAAATATTCAAAAATATACAGAGCATATACAGTCATGATGTTATTATTCTTGAAAACTGTTCGACTAGAGTCCTTATAATATTTGTAATTGATTATTCTCATTACTCTTTTTTGTATAACAAATATAAAATTTGTATTCTTATTGGATCCCCAAAAAATTATTTCGTATCTCATGACAGATTCAAAATTTGCAAAATAAAAAGATGAAGCTGTATGATGATATATCATTTGGTTTTTTTCTGCTGTTATATAGTTTGCAAATAGTATCACTTTAGTTTTCGACTCATTCAACACTAACTTATTTGTTTTCAACCAATTTTTTGTTTTCTGAAAAATATTACAACAGTACCAGTACATTTGTATTCAGGTAGATACTAATTGAAGTTTATTTTTGAAGAAGTGTATCATCATATAATACTTTAATGATGTGTAATACTGCCTATAATACTAAAAAAATATGAAAACAAATTACAAAGAAGTCATGTTCCATTTTCTGCCCTGATTAAAACTGATTATAGGTACGATACTGGCCGGCAAGGGGCTTATCATAATATAATAGTAATTTAGTTGGGAGAGTCTATACTTGCGTAATTGCTCGCCATCAGCCGTGGCGTTTACTGTACTACTAGTCGAAATACAGTAGTAGAAAGTTAGAAAATTAATATCTCAGAAAAAAAAACTATTTTTTGATTTATATTTATCATTTTTGTTTCTTTCACCACTCGATATTTATTTCCTAGACCATTATCCCGTTAGTTTGGCATAGGATTCTCATTAAGCAGTCAACAATAACTTATGATCGACATATAAATGTTATTCACTTGGACTTGTTTCTTGTGAATTGATTAAATCTATAAAAGATTGTTGTACATTTTATTAAGTAGTACTCGCTTAACCAGTTGAGGTTATGGCCCAACGGTACTTCTTGTTTCTTGAGTTCTTCCAGTTGCGAATTTAGTAGTGGCTCGAGAGTGTTAACAATATCGACAAACGTAAGTTATTGTAATCTGTTTGTTCAAATATGAGTAATAGTTTATAAGATTCTCACTACTTGAATAAAAAATTCATAAAAGTGAGGAAATATACAATTAAAATAGATTTATTTAGTAGATATTCACAAAATGGATTCGCATGGCGAAATTTCGTATTCAAAACTTATTTACGCCAAAAAATTCCATTCCCAATAAACTTTGAAGAGTAGTATTTTGATCACAATTGTCTGACTACTTGTGTCCAACCATTTGTTATAGTCTGTACGAAGTCAATTTGAATGGCATAAAAACTAGATAGTTACCGAACGTCAGTAGTTTTTTTGTATGGTTTGGGCGGCGTGGTATAATTTTTTGTCGAATTTATTTTTCATAAACCTACATGGATTTTTTTTAAATCGTAAAAAAGCATTAGTTAGCTATTTAGATTTTATGTCATTCGAATTGACTTTGTATAGACTATACTGTACTATACATTTGAAATTCAATTATCTATCAACAGAAGAATTTATCAAATTTTCAATCGAGTTTGTAACTCCACAAATACAGGGTATCGTAGGAAGTAAAAAGATGCGAATCTAACTTTCAGACTGCTTAATGTTTATTTTCTTCTATTTTGTAGTATTTGCAATGCAGAAACAAGTATTGAAGTTCTAGTGAGTAACTGTTATTTGAGTTATCGTCGACATATTTCCAAAACAGTAAATTGTTTGATTTTATGATTTTCTTATCGAGAAATTATGTACCCTTCACATTGATCCGTGCCGAACAAAAAAGTCGAAGATAATTTTCACAGAGGGCTTGAAACTAATTTTATGTCAATTCGACGGAACTGAGTTTTATCAAACAAATTGCTGTCAAAAACGGTCAGAAGACAAATATTATCGACTTCTTTCTTGAAAAAAAATAAACCATTTACCAGGTTCATCTCACTTCAAAAAATAATAATGAGCGTCATAGCACATTGAGATTCTTTGGTGAACTCACCAAATTCGCCCTTTTTTTGAAAAAGAAATTCTTGGATGTGGCTTGCAGAAAAAATGAATGATTTGATAATTTTATAAAAAATAATAGAAACAAATCTCTATATTGGCCAAATGAGGTGAAACCTCTCCTAAAGAACGAAAGAACATATCACTTGGTTTGAAACCTGATCTTTTGGAGTGATTGGAAATTGATAGATTTAAGAACTATGGATTACTGAATGATCGAATAGACTCAAATTCTTCCTCTCTTTCAAATCCACTTTCAAATATAGAAATTGATTACTGGGTAAATACATGCTCATTTATTGAATTGCCAGTCAATTTTTGATCAGTTCATCAGTTATCAATAGTTAGAAAGTCATGTGATTCAAATTGTTATATTATATAAGGCACTTATTAGGTAGAATTCAGTAAGGAATTTTATGCACAAGGAAATGTTTCTATAGTGAAACACTTGTTGCGGAAAAGGAAGCAACGAAAAGGGTGATGCTTATTTTTTAATGTATCAAAAAAAAGTTCTCACAGAAATAAATGCATTTCGATCACAGGGAGAAGAAAATTGGAAAATGAATGATCTTGCCCATTGAAATTAGGCGAATAGTTTTACAGTTCCAATCATGGAGGAAATTCTTGCGATTGCTTCTATAACAGTGAAACTTTGCTAGACTTATTCTACATGATTTCATTTCTATAATGGTTCGATCTATTGCTGATCTATTGTTTCTGAAACAACTTGTCATTTCAAAAGTGATAAACCTCTGTAGTTGTCACACAATACCCCGCCTTCTTTTTTAAATAATTTAGCAATCATATGCTTGAAATTTTGAAATCTTCTACTTTCTAATTTTCAGCAACAGCTAAAATATGTTTTCTTTTATATTTATACCGATATCCGTCTCATCTCCCCTCTTTATTTAAATACAATGTGGTATCTGCTATCACAATTTCCATTTGAGTCTTTGTTTTTTTTCTCATTTTCTATCTTTTTGTTTTATTATTTTATATACATATAAATATATTTTTTTTTATTTTCCGTAAGGTACAAGAGAAGAATAGACTCCGTTCAGTCTTGAATTCTATTGACAAATTTGTATTTTTTCTGTATATTGTATATTATTTTTGCTGTCACTAAATTCATTCATTATTATTACTAAAACCGATTGATTTTTCAAAGTAACCCATTATTAGGTCATAGCATCTATACTTCTTTTTAATTATCCACTGCCGCAATGGTTTGAACTCTTTTGCATATATAGTCGTTCCTTAGATATAATATACTTGTGCCAGTATTTTTTGTAATTCTCTAAGCAGTTCTGATATGTTCTTTTTGGTATGTCCTTCAGCTCTCTCTGAGATTCGGTTTTCACCTCCTTGATCGTCACAGAACGCAGTATTTCTATTATCTTCAATATTGGCAACACAGAAAGTCGCAGAGGGGCAAATCTGGTGGCTGAGACATGATAGCGGTGTTGTTTTTCGTCAAAAACAATACGAACAAGAAATGACGAGTGATGCAGAATTCATGAATTGTTTTTCCACAATACCAGACGTTTTGTTCGTACTGCTTCTCATAACCGGCACATAACTTCAAAATAATAGTCCTTATTGATGGTTCGACCATGTAACAAGAACTCCTGATGGACTACGCCAGGTAATCGAAGAAAACAGTGAGCAAACGCTTCATACTGAAAGTTTTCGAAAAACTTGCATGGCATGAGCCAATTGATACGACGACATCCTCAACAACTCCTCTAATAGTGATTCGACGATTCTGCATAACAATTTTCCTCACTTTCTCAAAATTCTCATTGGTTTTTGATGTGCTGGGGCGTCCAGGGCGAACGTCGTCATTCACATGTTCTCTAACTTCTGTGAAAAGCATTTACCACTTGTAAACATTTTTTAAAATTCAAAGTACAATCATTGTATGCCACTGTCAACATTTCAAGAGTTTTCAAGCATTTTCCATACAATATTCGATGCAAATTTCCCACTCGAGAAATCCTTTTCGAATCCAACTAGTTTCTTCGTCTAAAATACTTGTTGGCGAATCAAAGCAAAGAACATGATATCAATTCAATTGCTTATTTGAAATCACTTTTTTTTTCAGCATGTTCACCTTTTTAGCACTGACCCTCTTAATGACGTCAATTTCCGCTGACGAGCTATCGGATTGCAAATGTCAGGAAGGCTTCACCCCACAGATAGATGAAATCGACGGAGTCAATTGTCATGGGGTGGTTTTGAAGTCGATTTTGCCCTGCAATATTGTTTTCAAACCAGACTGCGAGTGTGGAGATGACGCTACAAGTGTGGTCCAGGACTCATCAGGTAAATGTACATACTATAGTATAACAATTTTAAATTGAAGGTGATTCATTAGCAATGTCGCACTTGAAGTGACCAACGAAGTGACTTACTAACTGCAGAGGCGTACCAAAATAATATTTTTATTCATTTAAACACATAGGTAATTACGTAAAAATTTTTATAGTAGGTGGCGCTACCTGGTGTCAATGGTAAAACTGCCTGATACAGTACTTCAAAAAAAAACAGAAAAATTTACAAAATATATATTGTGTTCCTTTTATGTAGAAAGAGAACTACGAAGCAAAGAAATAATTACCTATGTATGCTTATGAAGTTTCAGAATCCATTGACTAGTCTGAAAAGGAATCCCCAGTCACACTTGAATCTATTATTATTTGGTCGAGAACAGTGTCTACCATCCCTTCCAATCTCCACATTTTCTCTTCTTCCTTGATCACATGGGCTACAGCATTAGCCCAATCTTCTTTTCGTATCCGTTCCATTGCGAGTTCTAATAAACGTTGGACGTCAGTTCTAATAAACGTTTTCACGAACTACGTAACCCTTAATTTGAGCCCAGATTTATTCTATCGGGATCAACTCGCAATGGTAAGGAGGAAGTCTAAAAATGGTGATGCCTTCACCACGAGCTATTGTATCCAACACATGCTGGCGATATCTGTCACGATGCTGTGTGATGACACTCATAAGGTCAGCCTTAACCATGTCTTTGGAAAGTGGAATTCCTTCTTGTCCTAACCAACTCTGCATGTCTGCTTTTCT